>JAJLRB010000848.1:0-64868 GCA_020976825.1 Odocoileus hemionus | reverse complement strand
GGCATCCTTTTGCCCTGCCAAGCCTCGATGAGAATCTCGAGGTGTCCCTCGCAATTATACATGAGTCCTGACTTTGCTGAACAAACTCGAATTTTGAAGGGCCATCCAAGTCCTAACTCGAGAATATACCCCTGGTTCCCGCCGCAACTCGAGAAAAACGGCGAGACTTCCACCTCGCCGGCAGATGAGGTCCAATTCCCCTGCATTGGGTGCAGAGTAATTCCTTGTTCCACATCAAACATGAAAAAGGATCCTGGATTTCCTGGATGGAACTCCAGAGAGTCCCGAAGAGCACTGACACAAGTCTAAAGGGGCCCTGAGGTCACGGCAGCAACACGAAAGAGATCCGTGTCCCCGAAATCAACTCCAGATGAGGCCCGATTGCCCTGCATTGGATCCAGAGCCAACCCACATTCCCCATCAAACACGATAAGGGGCTTAACTTCCTTTAAACAACTCCAGCGATTCCCTGAAAACAACAACCAAAGTCTAGAAGAACACCAAGTTCAGCACCGCAACTCGAGAAAAGCTCCGTGTACCCCAAATCATTTCAAGATGAGAGTGGATTCCCTGGCATCGACTCAGGAGGAATGAAGACATTCCACAAGCTCCTTCAGATGAGGCATCTCTCAGCTATAGGTATGTAAGAGAGTCCCTGAGTTTGCTGCCCCAAGTGGAATGGACACCGAGATGCCCCGACTCAAAATAAGGCCGGATTTCCCTGCAGTGACTTGAATGCAGGCTCGTCTTTCATCTTACAAGATGAAGGGATGACTGAATCCACTGTGGAGACCCTAGAGAAAGCTCTATTTCACCGCCTCATCTCGACGGGATGCCTCATATCCTTTTGACGATGCAAATGGAACCCCCAGTTCAATGAGTTCAATATTTCAAAAGGAGACGATGCCTGAGTCCACTTGAAAATTGACAGGAATTCCAATATTCCTTTGGCAACTGGAAAGGGAACCTGGGTCTCACCCCTCACCTCGATAGGCATCCATAATACCCTGTCAAGCGTCGAGGAGAATACCGAGGTGTCCCAAGCAACTAGACAGGAGTCCTGACTTCGATGAATAAACACGACTTTTGAAGGGCCATCCACGTCCCAACTCGAGAATACACCCCAGGTTCCCGCCGCAACTCGAGGAAAACCTCGAGACTTCCCCCTCGCTGCCAGATTAGTCCCGATTCCCTGCATTGCCTGCAGAGCAATACCGTGTTCCCCATCAAACATGAAAGGAGTCTGGACTTCCTGGATGGAAGTTCAGAGAGTCCCCAAGAACACAGTCACAAGTCTAGAGGGACCTTGATGTCACTGCAGCAACACGAAAGGGCTCCGTGTTGCGCAAACCAAATCGAGATGAATCTAGATTTCCCTGCATGTGCTCTAGAGCCATCCCGACTTCCCCATCGAACACGAGAAGTTGCTTCACTTCCTTTAAACAACAACAGAGAATCCCTGAGAACACATTCCAAAGTCCAGAGGAACACCAAGTTCAGCAGAGCAACTCTTTAAGACAAAACTGTTTAGTCCCCTTCCCCTTTCTTGAGATATGCATTGTCTCCTGACTTTTGACTAACATTACTCCTTGTTCCCTTGGTAACCGTTGCAGTTTGTTTGGTTCGCTGAACTCTACCATTCCCGAAAGAAGTTTCTTGTACTGCAGCCTGTATATATTCATAGATAAATCTTTAAAGCACCTTTGCTCCATTAGAGATTAGGTCCCCGTGTCTTTTTTTGTCTCTCTCTCTCCTTTTTTCTCTCTCTATCTTTTTCTGGCTGACTCTCTGGAGCGTGGAGACCCGTCGTGCTCACTTTTCTGCCCAGGCTTCTAAGACCCCCTCTAGAGGGCACCTGGAACTTTGGTGAGTGATGCAAGCCCTGTGTCAAAGAGAATATTGGTCCTCTGTGTAAACCAAGGGATATTAGCCTCCTCCTCTCTTTTATTTTCTGATCGCCAACTTCGTACCACAAGGTTCCGGTCCATTAAAGGACCCCAGCAAATGTGGCTAAAGAACAGGGACACTGGTATACGTGGTATATCGGGTGGAGTGACTCATGGACCTATTGAGGTCTGTAAATACTAAGGCATCGGTCAAAAGGCTGGCAAGCCCCATTATTTTGCTACTTTACTTCACAACTCCTTTAAACTTCAGGGACTTCTGGTTTCACGTCATTTAATAGAGGCTTGCCTTCAAACAGGAGACGGACATAATCCTTAGGTTCCTGATAAATGCAGTTTTGACTTATAAATTTGGCTCCGGGTGAAAGAAAATGTTAAATGAGCAGCCAAACAAGGAAAACAATTCCAATTGATCTCTAGCCCCTATGGGCTCTTATTAAAACTGTAATTCTGCCATTTCAAGGTATATTCTACCACTTCCAATATTCAGCAACAGACAAAATGCTTATTATATACATATAAATTAAATGATTAAATTTTACAAAAGGCTCAATTAAAACAATACAAAATATCTAAAAATTTTCTTGCTGGCCCTGCCCTGGCTGTTTCAAATGCTTCTCCTCTGCCAACAGTCGCAACTCCAAAAGTCTCTTTGTGGGAACCTAATGAAAAGTTACATTAATTCTTAAGCTAGACTAGAAGATGCTATTTCCCACACTGTAATGGGAGAAGAAACAAAAAGGACAGCTAGAGAATTTACTTTCTTAAGAGAATGAATATCAGAAATATCAAAGAGCTATAGCTGCAATTTGTCAGACTAGGATTATCATTGATTATTTAAAGGCTTGTCACAATTTAGGATCAAAAACTTAAAAGATGCAAATACTAGCTGAAACAATGCTACAACCTTTTAAAAAGAGAAATGAAGGATGCTTCACATGTGGAGATAAAATCCGTTTAAATAGGTACTGCCCTACGATGGCTAATATTAAGCCTCCAAATATTTGCAGTTGTTGCCACAGTGGAAAGCACTGGGCGAAAGACAGTCAATTTAAATTTGATATTGAAGGAAAACCTATTCCATGAAACTCCAAAGTGGGGAACTCCCAGG
Organism: Odocoileus hemionus; assembly: GCA_020976825.1. Lineage (NCBI taxonomy): Eukaryota > Metazoa > Chordata > Mammalia > Artiodactyla > Cervidae > Odocoileus > Odocoileus hemionus. The sequence goes on along the minus strand of JAJLRB010000848.1, from coordinate 61,853 downwards.
TCCCCTACAACAAAAAATAGGGGCAAATTCTATCTTTTCCCTCAAACTCTCAACGTCCAGCAGTGCTGCCATTAATATACCAGCCCTAAATGACTTTTTCCATTACTCTTAAGCAGTCCCTTCTAGACTACTTAATGGAGTTTTTGGACCCCTGCCCCCACAATCCTTCAGGCTTTTACAGGGCTGATCTAATTTGGCTTCTAAAGGAATTACTCTTCAGGGTGGAATAATTGATTCAATTCATAAAGGAGAAATTCAAATTATGATCTCAGCTCCGATTCTATGGCAATTCAAAAAGGGGGACAAAATTCCTCAATTACTTCTTTTGCCTTACACTTCTATTAACTTCTCTACTAATGTAAGGAGAGGCAGATTTGGTAACACAGATCAAAAACAATCCTTATGGACATCGTTGTAATTTAAATATATCTGACCAAATATAAATATCAAAACTAATGGTAAAAGGTTTTCTGGACCCCTCAGCAATGGATCTAATATTATCACTTGCAAACTTTTTGGCCCAAATCCTGACCTATACAAAAGGTCTCTTGCCAAATTGCAGGAATTTCTCCAGCGTAAGTACAACAAATTTATCAAAATATTCAAATCTACACATATGATAGAACAAAAGGCTAACCTACAACATTAAGAACTTATGTGATAGATGCACCCGTTAATCTTATAGGAAGGGACTTACTTAGGCAATGGCAGACTCAGATATACATTCCACATTTTTCCTAGGGGCCACTGCTCTTTTTACAAACAAAACAGTTATTAAAATAACTGAGAAAATTTATGAGACTATTAAGACAATGCAATGGCCCCTTACGAAAGAGAAATTAAAAGCTACTAAAGAACTTCTAAACACACAATTAAAATGGAAACATATTGAAGAATCTTGCTCTTTTTGGAACTCTCCCCTTTTTGTTATACTAAGGAAATATAACAAATGGTGTATCTTAACAGAGTTTAAAACAGGTAATTCTTATTGAAACCTGGGACTGCTTTGTAACCTGAGATACCATTACTATTCCTCAAAATTGGCACATTATTATTACTGATACACAAGATTGAGTTTTTAATATGCCTTTACACCATTTAGACCGACAGAGATTAACTTTCTCTCTCTTTATCCTAATCTTATCGGGCCTCATAAAATATTTCAGAAGATTATGTTACCTCAGGGCATGCTTAGTAGTCCTGCTACTGCTGCTGCTGCTAAGTCACTTCAGTCGTGTCCTACTCTATGCGACCCCATAGACGTCAGCCCACCAGGCTTCACTATCCCTGAGATTCTCCAGACAAGTGTACTGAAATAGGGTTCCATTGCCGTCTCCATAATAGTTCTAGCATTTGTCAAAATTTTGTAGCCATGGGTTTACGTCCTATGTGTCAAAAATTCCCTCATGCATATATCATTAATAATATACTATAGCTACTAAAAGTGAAAGGATTTTTTTGACACTGAATGGCTACGATATTCTTTAGACTCCAGTGAAAACTGATGAAAATAGAATCTTTATTGAAATTGCAAAACCGGTACTTGATGCACATGTAGTAAAGGAAAGGTTAACTTTTTAAAATATTTCTTTTTCAGAACTCCAGTTCTGCCTGGGAAACAAAAATAGGCCTAAGAAAAATCCTTAAGTTAACTTTTATCTTTTTCTTGGGATACACAGCCCACTCTATCTAGGACTCCACCAATTAGCAAGTTAGTGGAGCTCAAAATAAAAAAATAAACCAAAAGATATTTTGAATTTCATAAGTGGAACTGTGTCTATGTATCTAAAATTTTCTATGTTTCAATGTACGTTTTTGTATTTAGATAGTACGGAGTTAATGGGCTCTATTTGGATTCAACTTTTCATGAACAGAAGGGTGTTCAATGTTGAGTATAATATTTATTTAACTGTGAAAGTGATTTCAATCTAATTATTTGTTAATCTAGTAGAGACAAGTCTTGAGTCATCAACATTATATAATAATTTTGTTATGCCTTGTTTTGGGGTAAGATACAATTGTCCAAAAAAAGGTAAATGTTTATACAAATATATAATATATTGTATTATGTATTATAAATATATATATATATATATATATATAAATTTATAGGTGAGATGAAAACTTTTATATTATCTCTATTAAAAAGAATTTTATTTTTGATAAAATGATCTATTCTCTATAATCTGGAGTGGTCTCTTGAGATCAGAGTGACTTAGGTTGCTGGGAGTTGTGCTGAACTAAGGAGTAGAAGTTTGTTGGATGGCTGGGTCATTTCCAAATGAATTAGGATTTTTAAGCATTAATTGCTGAACATTGGCTTACTCTTACAAGGGGATTTTCTTGCAGAAGAGCTGAAGTGGTTTTGAGCTGTTAATGTATATAAATATATATTTGGACTGGAATGGACGTATATACAATATAATAGGATTTGATAAATATGTTCAATGATCTATACAATGCTAACAAACAAGATATTTCTTGGTTGCTATAGAAAAGTAAAATATGGTCCAGAGGAACACCAAGTTCAGCACACCAACTCAAGAAAAGCTCCGGGTTCTCCAAATCATCTCGAGATGAGAGCTGATTCCATATTTTTGACTCAAAAGGAATGCACCTTTCCACAAGCACCTGATCAGGAGAGCTCTCTGAACTATAGATATGTCGGATGGACACTGAGTTTGCTGCCTCAAGTGGAATGAACACCGAGATGCCATGATTCGAAATATGGCCGATTTCCCTCCAGTGACTTGAATGCAGGCTAGTCTTTCATCTCCCAAGATGAAGAGATGTGTGAATCCCTGTGGAGACTTTAGAGAAAGCCCTAGTTCCCCGCATCATCTCGACAGGAGGCCTCACATCCCTTTGAAATATCGAGAGGTACTTGGAGTTCAATGCGTCCAAAGGACAGCAAGCCTGACACCTCTTAAAAATTGATAGGAATCCGACAATTACTGTGGGAACTGAAAGGGACCCTGGGTATCAAGTCTCACCTAAAGAGGCATCCTTTTGCCCTGCCAAGCCTCGATGAGAATCTCGAGGTGTCCCTCGCAATTATACATGAGTCCTGACTTTGCTGAACAAACTCGAATTTTGAAGGGCCATCCAAGTCCTAACTCGAGAATATACCCCTGGTTCCCGCCGCAACTCGAGAAAAAAAACGGCGAGACTTCCACCTCGCCGGCAGATGAGGTCCAATTCCCCTGCATTGGGTGCAGAGTAATTCCTTGTTCCACATCAAACATGAAAGGATCCTGGATTTCCTGGATGGAACTCCAGAGAGTCCCGAAGAGCACTGACACAAGTCTAAAGGGGCCCTGAGGTCACGGCAGCAACACGAAAGAGATCCGTGTCCCCGAAATCAACTCCAGATGAGGCCCGATTGCCCTGCATTGGATCCAGAGCCAACCCACATTCCCCATCAAACACGATAAGGGGCTTAACTTCCTTTAAACAACTCCAGCGATTCCCTGAAAACAACAACCAAAGTCTAGAAGAACACCAAGTTCAGCACCGCAACTCGAGAAAAGCTCCGTGTACCCCAAATCATTTCAAGATGAGAGTGGATTCCCTGGCATCGACTCAGGAGGAATGAAGACATTCCACAAGCTCCTTCAGATGAGGCATCTCTCAGCTATAGGTATGTAAGAGAGTCCCTGAGTTTGCTGCCCCAAGTGGAATGGACACCGAGATGCCCCGACTCAAAATAAGGCCGGATTTCCCTGCAGTGACTTGAATGCAGGCTCGTCTTTCATCTTACAAGATGAAGGGATGACTGAATCCACTGTGGAGACCCTAGAGAAAGCTCTATTTCACCGCCTCATCTCGACGGGATGCCTCATATCCTTTTGACGATGCAAATGGAACCCCCAGTTCAATGAGTTCAATATTTCAAAAGGAGACGATGCCTGAGTCCACTTGAAAATTGACAGGAATTCCAATATTCCTTTGGCAACTGGAAAGGGAACCTGGGTCTCACCCCTCACCTCGATAGGCATCCATAATACCCTGTCAAGCGTCGAGGAGAATACCGAGGTGTCCCAAGCAACTAGACAGGAGTCCTGACTTCGATGAATAAACACGACTTTTGAAGGGCCATCCACGTCCCAACTCGAGAATACACCCCAGGTTCCCGCCGCAACTCGAGGAAAACCTCGAGACTTCCCCCTCGCTGCCAGATTAGTCCCGATTCCCTGCATTGCCTGCAGAGCAATACCGTGTCCCCATCAAACATGAAAGGAGTCTGGACTTCCTGGATGGAAGTTCAGAGAGTCCCCAAGAACACAGTCACAAGTCTAGAGGGACCTTGATGTCACTGCAGCAACACGAAAGGGCTCCGTGTTGCGCAAACCAAATCGAGATGAATCTAGATTTCCCTGCATGTGCTCTAGAGCCATCCCGACTTCCCCATCGAACACGAGAAGTTGCTTCACTTCCTTTAAACAACAACAGAGAATCCCTGAGAACACATTCCAAAGTCCAGAGGAACACCAAGTTCAGCAGAGCAACTCTTTAAGACAAAACTGTTTAGTCCCCTTCCCCTTTCTTGAGATATGCATTGTCTCCTGACTTTTGACTAACATTACTCCTTGTTCCCTTGGTAACCGTTGCAGTTTGTTTGGTTCGCTGAACTCTACCATTCCCGAAAGAAGTTTCTTGTACTGCAGCCTGTATATATTCATAGATAAATCTTTAAAGCACCTTTGCTCCATTAGAGATTAGGTCCCCGTGTCTTTTTTTGTCTCTCTCTCTCCTTTTTTCTCTCTCTATCTTTTTCTGGCTGACTCTCTGGAGCGTGGAGACCCGTCGTGCTCACTTTTCTGCCCAGGCTTCTAAGACCCCCTCTAGAGGGCACCTGGAACTTTGGTGAGTGATGCAAGCCCTGTGTCAAAGAGAATATTGGTCCTCTGTGTAAACCAAGGGATATTAGCCTCCTCCTCTCTTTTATTTTTGATCGCCAACTTCGTACCACAAGGTTCCGGTCCATTAAAGGACCCCAGCAAATGTGGCTAAAGAACAGGGACACTGGTATACGTGGTATATCGGGTGGAGTGACTCATGGACCTATTGAGGTCTGTAAATACTAAGGCATCGGTCAAAAGGCTGGCAAGCCCCATTATTTTGCTACTTTACTTCACAACTCCTTTAAACTTCAGGGACTTCTGGTTTCACGTCATTTAATAGAGGCTTGCCTTCAAACAGGAGACGGACATACATAATCCTTAGGTTCCTGATAAATGCAGTTTTGACTTATAAATTTGGCTCCGGGTGAAAGAAAATGTTAAATGAGCAGCCAAACAAGGAAAACAATTCCAATTGATCTCTAGCCCCTATGGGCTCTTATTAAAACTGTAATTCTGCCATTTCAAGGTATATTCTACCACTTCCAATATTCAGCAACAGACAAAATGCTTATTATATACATATAAATTAAATGATTAAATTTTACAAAAGGCTCAATTAAAACAATACAAAATATCTAAAAATTTTCTTGCTGGCCCTGCCCTGGCTGTTTCAAATGCTTCTCCTCTGCCAACAGTCGCAACTCCAAAAGTCTCTTTGTGGGAACCTAATGAAAAGTTACATTAATTCTTAAGCTAGACTAGAAGATGCTATTTCCCACACTGTAATGGGAGAAGAAACAAAAAGGACAGCTAGAGAATTTACTTTCTTAAGAGAATGAATATCAGAAATATCAAAGAGCTATAGCTGCAATTTGTCAGACTAGGATTATCATTGATTATTTAAAGGCTTGTCACAATTTAGGATCAAAAACTTAAAAGATGCAAATACTAGCTGAAACAATGCTACAACCTTTTAAAAAGAGAAATGAAGGATGCTTCACATGTGGAGATAAAATCCGTTTAAATAGGTACTGCCCTACGATGGCTAATATTAAGCCTCCAAATATTTGCAGTTGTTGCCACAGTGGAAAGCACTGGGCGAAAGACAGTCAATTTAAATTTGATATTGAAGGAAAACCTATTCCATGAAACTCCAAAGTGGGGAACTCCCAGGTCCCCTACAACAAAAAATAGGGGCAAATTCTATCTTTTCCCTCAAACTCTCAACGTCCAGCAGTGCTGCCATTAATATACCAGCCCTAAATGACTTTTTCCATTACTCTTAAGCAGTCCCTTCTAGACTACTTAATGGAGTTTTTGGACCCCTGCCCCCACAATCCTTCAGGCTTTTACAGGGCTGATCTAATTTGGCTTCTAAAGGAATTACTCTTCAGGGTGGAATAATTGATTCAATTCATAAAGGAGAAATTCAAATTATGATCTCAGCTCCGATTCTATGGCAATTCAAAAAGGGGGACAAAATTCCTCAATTACTTCTTTTGCCTTACACTTCTATTAACTTCTCTACTAATGTAAGGAGAGGCAGATTTGGTAACACAGATCAAAAACAATCCTTATGGACATCGTTGTAATTTAAATATATCTGACCAAATATAAATATCAAAACTAATGGTAAAAGGTTTTCTGGACCCCTCAGCAATGGATCTAATATTATCACTTGCAAACTTTTTGGCCCAAATCCTGACCTATACAAAAGGTCTCTTGCCAAATTGCAGGAATTTCTCCAGCGTAAGTACAACAAATTTATCAAAATATTCAAATCTACACATATGATATAGAACAAAAGGCTAACCTACAACATTAAGAACTTATGTGATAGATGCACCCGTTAATCTTTTAGGAAGGGACTTACTTAGGCAATGGCAGACTCAGATATACATTCCACATTTTTCCTAGGGGCCACTGCTCTTTTTACAAACAAAACAGTTATTAAAATAACTGAGAAAATTTATGAGACTATTAAGACAATGCAATGGCCCCTTACGAAAGAGAAATTAAAAGCTACTAAAGAACTTCTAAACACACAATTAAAATGGAAACATATTGAAGAATCTTGCTCTTTTTGGAACTCTCCCCTTTTTGTTATACTAAGGAAATATAACAAATGGTGTATCTTAACAGAGTTTAAAACAGGTAATTCTTATTGAAACCTGGGACTGCTTTGTAACCTGAGATACCATTACTATTCCTCAAAATTGGCACATTATTATTACTGATACACAAGATTGAGTTTTTAATATGCCTTTACACCATTTAGACCGACAGAGATTAACTTTCTCTCTCTTTATCCTAATCTTATCGGGCCTCATAAAATATTTCAGAAGATTATGTTACCTCAGGGTATGCTTAGTAGTCCTGCTACTGCTGCTGCTAAGTCACTTCAGTCGTGTCCTACTCTATGCGACCCCATAGACGTCAGCCCACCAGGCTTCACTATCCCTGAGATTCTCCAGACAAGTGTACTGAAATAGGGTTCCATTGCCGTCTCCATAATAGTTCTAGCATTTGTCAAAATTTTGTAGCCATGGGTTTACGTCCTATGTGTCAAAAATTCCCTCATGCATATATCATTAATAATATATACTATAGCTACTAAAAGTGAAAGGATTTTTTTGACACTGAATGGCTACGATATTCTTTAGACTCCAGTGAAAACTGATGAAAATAGAATCTTTATTGAAATTGCAAAACCGGTACTTGATGCACATGTAGTAAAGGAAAGGTTAACTTTTTAAAATATTTCTTTTTCAGAACTCCAGTTCTGCCTGGGAAACAAAAATAGGCCTAAGAAAAATCCTTAAGTTAACTTTTATCTTTTTCTTGGGATACACAGCCCACTCTATCTAGGACTCCACCAATTAGCAAGTTAGTGGAGCTCAAAATAAAAAAATAAACCAAAAGATATTTTGAATTTCATAAGTGGAACTGTGTCTATGTATCTAAAATTTTCTATGTTTCAATGTACGTTTTTGTATTTAGATAGTACGGAGTTAATGGGCTCTATTTGGATTCAACTTTTCATGAACAGAAGGGTGTTCAATGTTGAGTATAATATTTTATTTAACTGTGAAAGTGATTTCAATCTAATTATTTGTTAATCTAGTAGAGACAAGTCTTGAGTCATCAACATTATATAATAATTTTGTTATGCCTTGTTTTGGGGTAAGATACAATTGTCCAAAAAAAGGTAAATGTTTATACAAATATATAATATATTGTATTATGTATTATAAATATATATATATATATATATATAAAAATTTATAGGTGAGATGAAAACTTTTATATTATCTCTATTAAAAAGAATTTTATTTTTGATAAAATGATCTATTCTCTATATAATCTGGAGTGGTCTCTTGAGATCAGAGTGACTTAGGTTGCTGGAGTTGTGCTGAACTAAGGAGTAGAAGTTTGTTGGATGGCTGGGTCATTTCCAAATGAATTAGGATTTTTAAGCATTAATTGCTGAACATTGGCTTACTCTTACAAGGGGATTTTCTTGCAGAAGAGCTGAAGTGGTTTTGAGCTGTTAATGTATATAAATATATATTTGGACTGGAATGGACGTATATACAATATAATAGGATTTGATAAATATGTTCAATGATCTATACAATGCTAACAAACAAGATATTTCTTGGTTGCTATAGAAAAGTAAAATATGGTCCAGAGGAACACCAAGTTCAGCACACCAACTCAAGAAAAGCTCCGGGTTCTCCAAATCATCTCGAGATGAGAGCTGATTCCATATTTTTGACTCAAAAGGAATGCACCTTTCCACAAGCACCTGATCAGGAGAGCTCTCTGAACTATAGATATGTCGGATGGACACTGAGTTTGCTGCCTCAAGTGGAATGAACACCGAGATGCCATGATTCGAAATATGGCCGATTTCCCTCCAGTGACTTGAATGCAGGCTAGTCTTTCATCTCCCAAGATGAAGAGATGTGTGAATCCCTGTGGAGACTTTAGAGAAAGCCCTAGTTCCCCACATCATCTCGACAGGAGGCCTCACATCCCTTTGAAATATCGAGAGGTACTTGGAGTTCAATGCGTCCAAAGGACAGCAAGCCTGACACCTCTTAAAAATTGATAGGAATCCGACAATTACTGTGGGAACTGAAAGGGACCCTGGGTATCAAGTCTCACCTAAAGAGGCATCCTTTTGCCCTGCCAAGCCTCGATGAGAATCTCGAGGTGTCCCTCGCAATTATACATGAGTCCTGACTTTGCTGAACAAACTCGAATTTTGAAGGGCCATCCAAGTCCTAACTCGAGAATATACCCCTGGTTCCCGCCGCAACTCGAGAAAAACGGCGAGACTTCCCCCCTCGCCGGCAGATGAGGTCCAATTCCCCTGCATTGGGTGCAGAGTAATTCCTTGTTCCACATCAAACATGAAAGGATCCTGGATTTCCTGGATGGAACTCCAGAGAGTCCCGAAGAGCACTGACACAAGTCTAAAGGGGCCCTGAGGTCACGGCAGCAACACGAAAGAGATCCGTGTCCCCGAAATCAACTCCAGATGAGGCCCGATTGCCCTGCATTGGATCCAGAGCCAACCCACATTCCCCATCAAACACGATAAGGGGCTTAACTTCCTTTAAACAACTCCAGCGATTCCCTGAAAACAACAACCAAAGTCTAGAAGAACACCAAGTTCAGCACCGCAACTCGAGAAAAGCTCCGTGTACCCCAAATCATTTCAAGATGAGAGTGGATTCCCTGGCATCGACTCAGGAGGAATGAAGACATTCCACAAGCTCCTTCAGATGAGGCATCTCTCAGCTATAGGTATGTAAGAGAGTCCCTGAGTTTGCTGCCCCCAGTGGAATGGACACCGAGATGCCCCGACTCAAAATAAGGCCGGATTTCCCTGCAGTGACTTGAATGCAGGCTCGTCTTTCATCTTACAAGATGAAGGGATGACTGAATCCACTGTGGAGACCCTAGAGAAAGCTCTATTTCACCGCCTCATCTCGACGGGATGCCTCATATCCTTTTGACGATGCAAATGGAACCCCCAGTTCAATGAGTTCAATATTTCAAAAGGAGACGATGCCTGAGTCCACTTGAAAATTGACAGGAATTCCAATATTCCTTTGGCAACTGGAAAGGGAACCTGGGTCTCACCCCTCACCTCGATAGGCATCCATAATACCCTGTCAAGCGTCGAGGAGAATACCGAGGTGTCCCAAGCAACTAGACAGGAGTCCTGACTTCGATGAATAAACACGACTTTTGAAGGGCCATCCACGTCCCAACTCGAGAATACACCCCAGGTTCCCGCCGCAACTCGAGGAAAACCTCGAGACTTCCCCCTCGCTGCCGATTAGTCCCGATTCCCTGCATTGCCTGCAGAGCAATACCGTGTTCCCCATCAAACATGAAAGGAGTCTGGACTTCCTGGATGGAAGTTCAGAGAGTCCCCAAGAACACAGTCACAAGTCTAGAGGGACCTTGATGTCACTGCAGCAACACGAAAGGGCTCCGTGTTGCGCAAACCAAATCGAGATGAATCTAGATTTCCCTGCATGTGCTCTAGAGCCATCCCGACTTCCCCATCGAACACGAGAAGTTGCTTCACTTCCTTTAAACAACAACAGAGAATCCCTGAGAACACATTCCAAAGTCCAGAGGAACACCAAGTTCAGCAGAGCAACTCTTTAAGACAAAACTGTTTAGTCCCCTTCCCCTTTCTTGAGATATGCATTGTCTCCTGACTTTTGACTAACATTACTCCTTGTTCCCTTGGTAACCGTTGCAGTTTGTTTGGTTCGCTGAACTCTACCATTCCCGAAAGAAGTTTCTTGTACTGCAGCCTGTATATATTCATAGATAAATCTTTAAAGCACCTTTGCTCCATTAGAGATTAGGTCCCCGTGTCTTTTTTTTTGTCTCTCTCTCTCCTTTTTTCTCTCTCTATCTTTTTCTGGCTGACTCTCTGGAGCGTGGAGACCCGTCGTGCTCACTTTTCTGCCCAGGCTTCTAAGACCCCCTCTAGAGGGCACCTGGAACTTTGGTGAGTGATGCAAGCCCTGTGTCAAAGAGAATATTGGTCCTCTGTGTAAACCAAGGGATATTAGCCTCCTCCTCTCTTTTATTTTCTGATCGCCAACTTCGTACCACAAGGTTCCGGTCCATTAAAGGACCCCAGCAAATGTGGCTAAAGAACAGGGACACTGGTATACGTGGTATATCGGGTGGAGTGACTCATGGACCTATTGAGGTCTGTAAATACTAAGGCATCGGTCAAAAGGCTGGCAAGCCCCATTATTTTGCTACTTTACTTCACAACTCCTTTAAACTTCAGGGACTTCTGGTTTCACATTTCATTTAATAGAGGCTTGCCTTCAAACAGGAGACGGACATAATCCTTAGGTTCCTGATAAATGCAGTTTTGACTTATAAATTTGGCTCCGGGTGAAAGAAAATGTTAAATGAGCAGCCAAACAAGGAAAACAATTCCAATTGATCTCTAGCCCCTATGGGCTCTTATTAAAACTGTAATTCTGCCATTTCAAGGTATATTCTACCACTTCCAATATTCAGCAACAGACAAAATGCTTATTATATACATATAAATTAAATGATTAAATTTTACAAAAGGCTCAATTAAAACAATACAAAATATCTAAAAATTTTCTGCTGGCCCTGCCCTGGCTGTTTTTCAAATGCTTCTCCTCTGCCAACAGTCGCAACTCCAAAAGTCTCTTTGTGGGAACCTAATGAAAAGTTACATTAATTCTTAAGCTAGACTAGAAGATGCTATTTCCCACACTGTAATGGGAGAAGAAACAAAAAGGACAGCTAGAGAATTTACTTTCTTAAGAGAATGAATATCAGAAATATCAAAGAGCTATAGCTGCAATTTGTCAGACTAGGATTATCATTGATTATTTAAAGGCTTGTCACAATTTAGGATCAAAAACTTAAAAGATGCAAATACTAGCTGAAACAATGCTACAACCTTTTAAAAAGAGAAATGAAGGATGCTTCACATGTGGAGATAAAATCCGTTTAAATAGGTACTGCCCTACGATGGCTAATATTAAGCCTCCAAATATTTGCAGTTGTTGCCACAGTGGAAAGCACTGGGCGAAAGACAGTCAATTTAAATTTGATATTGAAGGAAAACCTATTCCATGAAACTCCAAAGTGGGGAACTCCCAGGTCCCCTACAACAAAAAATAGGGGCAAATTCTATCTTTTCCCTCAAACTCTCAACGTCCAGCAGTGCTGCCATTAATATACCAGCCCTAAATGACTTTTTCCATTACTCTTAAGCAGTCCCTTCTAGACTACTTAATGGAGTTTTTGGACCCCTGCCCCCACAATCCTTCAGGCTTTTACAGGGCTGATCTAATTTGGCTTCTAAAGGAATTACTCTTCAGGGTGGAATAATTGATTCAATTCATAAAGGAGAAATTCAAATTATGATCTCAGCTCCGATTCTATGGCAATTCAAAAAGGGGGACAAAATTCCTCAATTACTTCTTTTGCCTTACACTTCTATTAACTTCTCTACTAATGTAAGGAGAGGCAGATTTGGTAACACAGATCAAAAACAATCCTTATGGACATCGTTGTAATTTAAATATATCTGACCAAATATAAATATCAAAACTAATGGTAAAAGGTTTTCTGGACCCCTCAGCAATGGATCTAATATTATCACTTGCAAACTTTTTGGCCCAAATCCTGACCTATACAAAAGGTCTCTTGCCAAATTGCAGGAATTTCTCCAGCGTAAGTACAACAAATTTATCAAAATATTCAAATCTACACATATGATAGAACAAAAGGCTAACCTACAACATTAAGAATTATGTGATAGATGCACCCGTTAATCTTATAGGAAGGGACTTACTTAGGCAATGGCAGACTCAGATATACATTCCACATTTTTCCTAGGGGCCACTGCTCTTTTTACAAACAAAACAGTTATTAAAATAACTGAGAAAATTTATGAGACTATTAAGACAATGCAATGGCCCCTTACGAAAGAGAAATTAAAAGCTACTAAAGAACTTCTAAACACACAATTAAAATGGAAACATATTGAAGAATCTTGCTCTTTTTGGAACTCTCCCCTTTTTGTTATACTAAGGAAATATAACAAATGGTGTATCTTAACAGAGTTTAAAACAGGTAATTCTTATTGAAACCTGGGACTGCTTTGTAACCTGAGATACCATTACTATTCCTCAAAATTGGCACATTATTATTACTGATACACAAGATTGAGTTTTTAATATGCCTTTACACCATTTAGACCGACAGAGATTAACTTTCTCTCTCTTTATCCTAATCTTATCGGGCCTCATAAAATATTTCAGAAGATTATGTTACCTCAGGGCATGCTTAGTAGTCCTGCTACTGCTGCTGCTAAGTCACTTCAGTCGTGTCCTACTCTATGCGACCCCATAGACGTCAGCCCACCAGGCTTCACTATCCCTGAGATTCTCCAGACAAGTGTACTGAAATAGGGTTCCATTGCCGTCTCCATAATAGTTCTAGCATTTGTCAAAATTTTGTAGCCATGGGTTTACGTCCTATGTGTCAAAAATTCCCTCATGCATATATCATTAATAATATACTATAGCTACTAAAAGTGAAAGGATTTTTTTGACACTGAATGGCTACGATATTCTTTAGACTCCAGTGAAAACTGATGAAAATAGAATCTTTATTGAAATTGCAAAACCGGTACTTGATGCACATGTAGTAAAGGAAAGGTTAACTTTTTAAAATATTTCTTTTTCAGAACTCCAGTTCTGCCTGGGAAACAAAAATAGGCCTAAGAAAAATCCTTAAGTTAACTTTTATCTTTTTCTTGGGATACACAGCCCACTCTATCTAGGACTCCACCAATTAGCAAGTTAGTGGAGCTCAAAATAAAAAAATAAACCAAAAGATATTTTGAATTTCATAAGTGGAACTGTGTCTATGTATCTAAAATTTTCTATGTTTCAATGTACGTTTTTGTATTTAGATAGTACGGAGTTAATGGGCTCTATTTGGATTCAACTTTTCATGAACAGAAGGGTGTTCAATGTTGAGTATAATATTTATTTAACTGTGAAAGTGATTTCAATCTAATTATTTGTTAATCTAGTAGAGACAAGTCTTGAGTCATCAACATTATATAATAATTTTGTTATGCCTTGTTTTGGGGTAAGATACAATTGTCCAAAAAAAGGTAAATGTTTATACAAATATATAATATATTGTATTATGTATTATAAATATATATATATATATATATTTATAGGTGAGATGAAAACTTTTATATATATCTCTATTAAAAAAAATTTTTATTTTTGATAAAATGATCTATTCTCTATAATCTGGAGTGGTCTCTTGAGATCAGAGTGACTTAGGTTGCTGGAGTTGTGCTGAACTAAGGAGTAGAAGTTTGTTGGATGGCTGGGTCATTTCCAAATGAATTAGGATTTTTAAGCATTAATTGCTGAACATTGGCTTACTCTTACAAGGGGATTTTCTTGCAGAAGAGCTGAAGTGGTTTTGAGCTGTTAATGTATATAAATATATATTTTGGACTGGAATGGACGTATATACAATATAATAGGATTTGATAAATATGTTCAATGATCTATACAATGCTAACAAACAAGATATTTCTTGGTTGCTATAGAAAAGTAAAATATGGTCCAGAGGAACACCAAGTTCAGCACACCAACTCAAGAAAAGCTCCGGGTTCTCCAAATCATCTCGAGATGAGAGCTGATTCCATATTTTTGACTCAAAAGGAATGCACCTTTCCACAAGCACCTGATCAGGAGAGCTCTCTGAACTGAACTATAGATATGTCGGATGGACACTGAGTTTGCTGCCTCAAGTGGAATGAACACCGAGATGCCATGATTCGAAATATGGCCGATTTCCCTCCAGTGTGACTTGAATGCAGGCTAGTCTTTCATCTCCCAAGATAAAAAAGAAAAAAAAAAAAAAAAAAAAAAAAAAAGAAAAAAAAAAAAAAAAAAAAAAAAAAAAAAAAAGAAAAAAAAAGTAAAAAATGAATAAAAAAAAAAAAAAAAAAAAGAGAAAAAAAAAAAAAAATAAAAAGTAAAAAGAAAAAAAAAAAAAAAAAAAAAATAGAATAAAAAAAAAAAAAAAAAAAAAAAGGGCCCCTTAAAAAAATCGAAAAAAAAAAATAAAATAAAGAAAAATAAAAAAAAAAAAAAAAAGAAAGAAAAAAAAAAAAAAAAAAAAAGAAAAAAAAAGAAAAAAAAATAAAAAAAAGAAACACAATAAAGAAAAAGAAAAATAAAAAAAAGGGCCCCCAAAAAGATCCCAGGCCCGGAAAAAAACCCTAAAACCCAAACCCCAAAAAACCCTTAAAAACAACCAAATTCCCCAATTCCCCCTTTTTTCCCCCCCCCAAAACCCCCCCCCTTTGGGGAAATTTTTAACCCCTGGGGGGGGAAAAACCCCCCCCCAAAAAAAACAGAGGCTTTTTTGGAAATGGGCCCTTTTCCAAAAAGGCCCGGGCCGCTCAAAAAAGGGGGTTTCCCCCAAAACTTTAGTCCCCCCTAAAGGATAGGTCCCTTTTCCCCCCAAAAAAGGGGAAAACCCCCAAAAAAGGGGATCCCAAATTTGGGGGCCGGGCCCCGAAGGGGGAAATTTAAACAAAACAAGGGGGAAAAAAAAAGGGGTTTAAAAATTTAAACCGAAGGAAAAAAAAAAAGATTTAAAAAAAGGGAAAAAAGGGAAAAAAGGGAAGGGGGGGGAAAAAAAGGAAAAAAAAGGGGGAAAAAAAAAAAAAACAAAAAAGGGGAGAAAAAAGGTTTAAAAGAAAAAAAAAATTTTTTAAAAAAGGGAAAGGGAAATAAAATAAAAAAACATTTAAACAAAAAAGGGAAAAAACCCCCCCGGGGGAATGCCCACCCCCGGGGAAAAAGGGGAAAAAAAAAGGGGGGGGGGGAAAAAAAAAAAGAAAAGGACCCCAAAAAAAAGGGATTTTGGGGGCCCCGGGAAAAAAAAAAGGGGTTTTGGAAAAAAAAGGAAAAAACCCCTCCGCCTTTCCCATTTTAAAAAATTTTTTTTCCCTAAAAAAAAGGGGCCCCCCCCCCCCAAAGGGGCCCCCCAAAAACCCGGGGAAATCTAAGACTAAAGATTCCCCCAAAAAATTTGGGGCCCATAAATAAATTTCCCCCCCCTTTTTTTTTTCCCCCCCCTCCCGAAATTTTCCCTTTTTACCAAAAATTTTAAAACAAAAAAAATTTTTCCCCCTTAAGGGGCCCCGGTTTTTTTTTCCCCTTTTTTTTCATTTTTTTTTTCCTTTTCCCCCCGGAAATTTTTGTTTTCCCCACCTAACCCCCAAAACCCCAAAACGGGGGTTTTAAACCCTTTAAAAAAAAACCCCCAAAAAAATCCCCCCCTTTTTTCCCCTCTTTTAAAAACCCTTTATTTCCCCCCCTTTTTTTAAAACCCGCCCCCAAAAAAAAATTTTTTTGGGTAACCCCCCTTTTTTCCAAAAAAAACCCGGAAAAAATTTTAACCCCTTTTTTATTTTTAATTTTTAAAAATTTCCCTTGGGCTTTTTTTTCCCCCCCTTTTTTTTTTTTTCTTTTAAACCTTTGGGGTTTTAAATTTCCAAAAAATCACCCAAAGCCCCTTAAAACCCAAAATTAAATTTTTTTTAAAAAATTTGGTTTTAAACGGGGATACCCCCTTTTTTTTAAAATTTTTAATTTAGGTTTAAAAAAAAAAAACCCCAAAAAAAATTTTAATTTTTCCCCCCCCTTTGGGTTTTAAGTTTTCCCCCAAAGGGTTTAAAACCCTTTTAAAGGGGAAAAAGAAATTTTTTACAAAAAAAAAATTTAAAAAGGGGAAAAAAAAAAATTTAAAATTTTTTTTTAAAAGGGGAAAAAATTTTCCAGCCCTGACTTTTGTTTTTGGTTTTTTTTAAAAAAATTTAAATGGCAGAAACAAGAAAAAAAATAAAAAAAAAAAAAAAAAAAAGGAACCCAAATTTGGGAAATTTTTTAAAAACCAAGAAAAATTTAATTTAAAAAATTTGAATTTTAAAAAGGGGAAAAAATTTATTTAAATTTTTTTGGACCCCCAAATAAAATTTTGGGAACCCCGGCCCCAAAAAAATGGGGAATTTTTTTTTTTAAATTTTAAAGGCCCAGGATGAAAAAAAAAAAATTAGGGGCCCAAAAAAAAAGGGGGAAAAATTTTTAAAGGGGGTTAAAAAATTTTAAAAAAAAATTTTTAAACGGTTTTTTTTTTAAAAAAAAGGAAATTTTAATTTCAAAAATTTAACAAAAAGGGTTTAAAATTAAAAAAAGATTTTTTAAAAATTTTAAAAACCCCTTTTTCCCCATTTTAATTTTTTAAAAAACTTTTTTAAAAAAAAAAAATTTTTAAAGGAAAAATTTTAAATTGAAAAATAAAAAAAATAAAAAAATTTTTGGGCCCCGGGAAAAAAAAAACAAATTTTTCCCCCCAAAAATTTTTGTAAATGGCAATTTTCCCCTAAAAAAAAATTTTTTTTAAAAATTAAGGGGGAAAAAAAAAAAAAAAAATTTTTTAAACCCCCTTTTCTTAAAAAAGGGAATTTTTAAAAATAAAATTAAAAATTTTTTTCCACCCTTTTTTAAAAAAAAAAAAAAATAAAAATTTTTGGGAAAAAAAAATTTTCCCTTTTTAAAAAAGGGGAAGGGGTTTAAAAAAAAAAATTTTAAAGGAATTTGAATTTTTTTTAATTCCATTTTTTTAAAAAACAATTTTTAAAAATTTAACAAAAAAAAATTTTTTTAAAAACCGGTTTAAAAAAATTTAAAAACAAACCCCAAAAAATTAAAAAATTTATAAAATTTTTTTTTTTTAAAAAAAAATTTTTACTTTTAAACTAATTTAAACCCAAAAATTTTTAAAAAATTACTTAGGGAAGGATTTTTTAAATTTTCAACATCTCTTTTCCCCCAAATTTTAATAAAAAAAAAAAAAACCCTAAAACAAGGAAAAAATTTTTAAAACCCCCTTTTTAAAATTTTGATTTTTAAATTTGGCCTTTTTTTCCCCCTTTTTTAAACCCCCAAATTAAAAATTTTTTACAATTTTAAAAATTTTTGAAATTGGGATTTTTTTAAAAAATTTTTTTCCCTAAAATGTTTTAAAATTTGAAAAATTTTTTTTAAAAGGGGGAAAAATTTTTAAAAAAAAAACTTTTTAAAAAAAGGGGCCAAAAAAATTTCAAAATTTTTTTTTTTTTTAAAAAAGATTTTATTACCAATTGACCCCTTTTGGGGGGAACAAAATTAAAAAAATTTTTTTTTTTTTTTTTCAATATTTTTTTTTAAATGTTTTTTTTTTAAAAATTTTGGGTTAAATTTTTTTTTAAAAAATTTTAATTAAAAATTTTTTGGGGTTTTAATAAAAAAAAAATTTTAAAAATCAAGAAAAATTAAATTAAAAATTTTTTTTAATTGGGGTGATAAATGTAAAAAAAAATTTTTTTTTATTTTTTAAAATTTAATTTTAAAAAAAAAAAAATAAAATTTTTAAATTTTAAATTTTTTTTTAAAACATTTTTTAAAAAAATTTTTTTAAAAAAAATTTTTTGGGGAAAATTTAAAAAAAATTTTTTAAAAAAAAATTTTTTGTTTTGTTTTTAAAATTTAATTTTTTTAAAAAAATTTTTGGGAAAAAATTTTATTTAAAAGGGGTTTTTTTGAAAATTTTTTTTTAAAAAATTTTAAAATTTAAATTTTAAGGGACATTTTTTTTTTAAAATAATTTTTTTTTTTTGGGGGGGTTTAAAATTTTTTTAAAAAAAAAAGGGGTTTCCCAAAAAAATTTTTTTTAAAAAAAAAAATTTTTTTTTTTAAAATTTTTTGGGAAAATTTTTTATTATAAAAATTTTTATTAAAAAATGAAAAAACTCAAATAATTTTTTTTTATGGAAATTTTGGTGGGAAAAAAGGGGGAAAAAAATAAAAAAGGGCCCCCCTTTTCAAAATGAAAACTTTTTTCCCCAAAAAATTTAAATTTCCCGGGAAAAGGAATTTTGGTAAAAAAAACCCCCGGGAAAACGAATACAAATAAAATTTAAAAAAGTTTTTTTTAAAAGAAAAAAAAATTTTTTCGGGGAAAAAAAAAGCCCCGGGGAACAATTCACAAAAAGGCCCCTTCCCCCCAAAACCGGAGGGGCCCGAAAACCAATTTTTTTTAAAAAAAACCCCTTTTTAAAGGGGTTTTAAAGTCCCAAAAAACCGGGCCCCGGGAAAAAAAAAAACCCAGTTCCAGAAATAACCCCCCTTTTTGTGAAAAATCATTTTAACCCAAAAAGGGGGGAATCCCCGGTCCCCCAAAAAACCCTTTTCCCCCCTTTGGGAGGTAAACCCCCAAAAAGGCGGCCCCCTTTTCAACCCAAAAAAAAAAGGGGGGTTTTAAAAAAAAACCCCAAAACGGGGGGGCCCCTTTTCCCAACCCCAAAAGGACCCCTTTTAAAAAAAAATTGAACCCACCCCCCAAAATCAAAAAACCCCTTTAAAAAAAAATTTTAAGGGAAATTTCCCCTCCCCTCAAAAAATTTCCCCAAACTAAAAAAAGGCCCCAAAATGGGGGGGCCCCCCTTTTTGGGGAAAAATTCCCGCCCAAAATAAGGGGAAATTTTTTTTAAAGTCCTGGGGCCCTTAAATTTTGGGGGTTAAAAGGGTCGGAGCCCAAAAAAACCCGGGCCCAAATCCAAAAAAAAAAAAGTAAAGGCCCCCCCCCAAAATTTTTTCCAAAAGAAGGGGCTAACCCCCTTTAAAAATAAAAAAACCAAAACCCAAAATTAAAAAAACCCCTTTTAAAACCCCAAAAACCCTTTCCCCAAATCTTTTAAGGGGAGGGCCCGGGGCCCAAGAAAAAGATTCCAATTTTTTTGGGAAAAAATTTTAAAAATATCCAAATGGCCCCCGGGGTTCCCCCCAAAAAAACCGGATTCCCCCCGTTTTGGGCCCCCCCTTTTAGGGGAATTCCCCATTTTCCCCAAAAAAAAAATAGACCCTTGAAGATCCCCCGAAAAGGGGGCCCCTTGGCAAAAAAAAACCCCGGCCCCCAAAAATGAAAAAACCCCCCCCCGGGCAAAGGGGGCCGGGTTCCCCCCCCAAAAGGGGCTCCTTTTAAACCCAAGGTCGGGAAACTTTCAGTCCAAAAACCCCCCGGGCCAAAAAACAAAAAAACTTTTAAAACCCCCCCCCGAGAACAACCCCCGAAAAAACTCCCCCCAAAACCCATTTTTTCCCCCTTTTTTAAACCCCGGGTTCAAAAAAAAATTTTTCCCCTGGTAAATTTAAAAAGGCCAAATTACCCCCCGGGTTTTTTGTTCCCCCCCCCCTTTTTTTAAAACCTTTTGGGGGTAACCCTTTTTTGTTTCTCCCTTTCCCCCCCCCCGGGGCCCTTTTTTAAAAACCCAATTTTGGCGGGAAAGCCCCTAAAACCCCAAAATTTTGGGGGGGCCCCTTTAAAAAAATTTTCCCCCCCCCCGGGGGTTTTCCCCCCCAAAAAACCCCGGGGTAACGGGGGGGGTTTTTTTCCAACTTAATTCCAAAAAGGGGGCCCGGGGGGAGCCTTTTACTATTTATCTTTTAAACCCCCCGGTTTTCCCCCTTTTTTGTTTTTCCTCCCCCTTTTTTTTCTTTTTTGTTTTTAAAAAATTTTTCCCGGGGAAAATTTGGGGCCCCCAAAAGGATTTAATTTTTCCCCCCCCCTTTTAAAAAAAAGGGCCCCAAAAAAATTTCCCCTTTTTTTTTCCCAAACAAAATTTTTCCTTTTAAAAAAAAATTTCAAAAAAAAAACCCCAAAAAATTTATTTTTTTTTTGGGGTTTTTTAAAAAATTTCCCTCAAAAAACCCAAAATTTTCTTTTTCCCCTTTTTCAATTTTCTGCCCGAAAAGAGCCCCCTTTAAAAAAACAAATTTTAGTTTTTTTTTAAAATTTCCCAAAATAAAAAAAAAAATAGAAAAAGAAAAATTAATTTAAAAAATAGGCAAAAAAAAATTTTAATTAAAAAATTTTTTTAAAATTTTTAAAAAAAAAATAAAATAAAATTAAAATAAAATTTAAAAAGGAAAAAAAAGGGGCTAAATTAAAAAAAATTTTTTTTTTGGGGGCCTGGGCCCTTTTTAATTTTAAAAACCTTTTGGGGAAACTAAAGGGAAATCTTTTTAAAAAAAAAAAAAATTTTTTTTTTAAACCCAAAAAAAAAGGGGGTTTTTTTTAAAAAAAAAAATTTTCTTTTCTTCCTTTTCCCCCCAAATATTTTTTTTAAAACGCCAAAAAAAGGGTTTTAAAACCAAATTTAAAATTAACCAAAAGGAAAAGGAAATTTTGGGAAAATTTTCTTTAAATTTTATTCAGGGTTTAAAAAAAAAAAACATTTTCCTTAAATTTTTTCCAAAATTTAAAAATTTTTTAAAAAAAAAAAATAAAAGTTAAAAAAAAACAAAAAATTTTAAATTTTTAAAATTTTAACCCCACAAGGGTAAATTTTACCCTAATTTTTAAAATTTTAAAAAGCCCTTTTTGGGGAAATTTTCCCCCCCCCAAAAAATTTTAAAATTTAAAAATTCAAAAATTCCCCAAAAAAAAAATTTAAAAAAAGGGGAAAATAAAAAAAATTTTGGGGATTCCAAATTTTAAAAGGGGATAAAATTTCCCAAAATTTTTCCTTTTTTAAAGCCTTTTTTTAAAAAAAATTATAAAAAAATAAAAATTTTGGAAAAAAAAGTTGAAAAAAAAAACTACAAAAATTTTAAAAAAAAAAAGGGAAAAATTTGGAGGGTTTTTTCTCCCCCTTTTTGGAAATGGAAAAAAAAAAGGTTCTTCAATTCAGGAATTTTTAATAAAAGGGGATTTTTTAACCTAGATCCCAAAATTTTCCCAAAATAAATTTTTTTGTAAAAAAAAAAATTTTAAAATTTTTTCCCTTTTCCAAGCCCTTTTTTTTTTTAAAAAAAAAATTTCCTAAAAATTTGAGTTTTTCCCGATCCCCTTAGGGGGAAAATTAAAAAAAAAAATTTTTAAAAATTTTAAAAATTTTCCCCCCGGCCCTTTTTTCCCCAGGTCTCCCAATGAATTTTAAAATTTTAAAGGTTCCCCATGAAAATTTAAATTTTTTTAATTTCTTTTCCCAAAAATTAAAATTTTTTTAAAAAAAATTTTTTTGCTTTAAAAAAAGGGAAAAAATTTTCCCTTTTTAAATTTTTCCCTAAAAAATTTAAAAAAAATTTTTTTTAAAAATTTTAAAATTTTTTATCCTGGAAAAAAATTCCTAAAAAAAATTTTTTTCCCCCGGGAAACCCCCCTAGAAAATTTGGGGTTTTTTTTTTTCCCCCAAAAAAACCCCTTTTTAAAATTTTTAATTGGTTTATTTTTAAAAAATTCCCTTTTTTAATTTGGGAAAGGGTTTTTTTTAAAAATTTTTTGAAAAGGGTTTATTTTTTAATTTTTAAAATTTAAAAAATTTTTTTTAAAACAAAAAGGGTTTTTTTTAAAAGAAAAAAAAAATTTTAATTTTTTTTTAAAAATTTTTTTTTGGGAAAAAAATTTTCAAAAAAAATTTTAAAATTTAAATTTTTTTAGGGAAAAAATTTTAAAAAAAATTTTTTAAATAAAATTTTTAATTTAAAAAAAAATTTTAATTTTAAAAGGGGAATTTTTTTAAAAAAAATTTTTTTAAATTTTTTTTTAAAAAAAATTTTTGGTTTTTTTTTAAATGTTTATTTTTTTAAAAATTTTTAAAAGGAAAAAAGGTTTTTAAAATTTTTTTTAAAAATTAGGTTTACAAAAAAAAATTTTTTAAAATTTTTTTTTTGGGGGTTAAAAATAAATTTTTAAAAATTTAATGAAATAAAAAAAAAATTTTTTTGGGGGGGTTTAAAAAAATTTTAAATTTTAAATTTTAAAAAATTTAAGGAAAAAAAACAAAAAAAAATTTTTTTTTAAAAAATTTTTTTGGGGGTTTTTTGAAAATTTTTTGGGGGTTTCAAAAAAAAGTTTTTAATTTTTTTTAAAGGGAAAAAGGGGAATTTTACAAAAAGGGTTTCTTGGAAAGGGTTTTTCCCTTTAAAAAAAAATTTTTTTGGGAAAAGGGGACTTAAAAAAATTTTTTTAAATTTCCAAAAAATTTAAAAAAAAAATTTTTTTTAAAAAAATAATTTCCCCAAAAACCCCAAGAAGCCCCCCCCTTTAAAAAAGGGGGCAAAATTTAAGGAAGGACAAAAACAAAACCCCTAAAAGGTTTTCCCCCCCAAAAAAGCAAAGGGCCTGGGTTGTTACAAAGGCTTTTTCCGTGAAAAATAGTTTCAAAATATCCCTTCCCCCCCCTTTTTGAAAAAAAAAAAAAAAAAAAAAAAAAAAAAAAAAAAAAAAAAAAAAAAAAAAAAAAAAAAAAAAAAATTAAAAAAAAAAAAAAAAAAAAAAAAAAAAAAAAAAAAAAAAAAAAAAAAAAAAAAAAAAAAAAAAAAAAAAAAAAAAATTTTTAAAAAAAAAAAAAAAAAAAATTTAAAAAAAAAAAAAAATTTAAAAAAAAAAAAAAAAAAAATTTTAAAAAAAAAAAAAAAAAAAAAAAAAAAAAAAAAAAAAAAAACCAACCCAGGGGCGTGACCCTTTCTCAAAAAGGACCTGGTTTCCCTAAAGAAAAAACCTAAACCTAAACAAGGGCCCCGGGGAGGAAAAAAAGGGTTTGTCCCCAAAAAAAAAGGGCCCCCGATAAAAAATTTCCCCTTACAGACCCAACCCTTCCCCTCAAAAAAAAGGGAACTTTTTAAAAACCCCCCAAAAACTAAAAACACCTAAAACCCCCCAGAACCCCAAAAAAAAATTTTTAAATTCTTTTAAAAAGGGGGAAAGGGAAATTAAAAGTTTAAAACCAATTTCTTGGGTTTGAAAGGAAAAGGGGTTTTTTCCCCGGGAAGGAACCCAACCCCAAAAAAAAGGGGGTTTCCCCGGGGACTATCAGGCCCCTTTTTCTTAAAAAGGGGGGGGCCCCACGGGGCCCAGAGAACCCCATCCCCCCCCCGGGGGGCCCCAATTTTTTTTGGGGGGAACCCCCGAATTTTAAAATTTCAAAAAACGGGGCCCCAAAAAAAAAGGGGAAATCATTCCTTTGGAAAAAAGGGCCCCGGGCACCCCACCCAAGGCCCCTAATCCTTCAGCCAAAAAACGGTTCCAAAACCAACGGGGGATTCAAAATTTCCGTTTTTGAAGGGCCATCCCCTCCCAACCATTTTTCCCCCATTCCCCCAAACGAAAAAACCCGAGACCCCCCCCCCGGTTTTCCTTTCCCCGCTTTGTGCCAATCTTTCCCCAAAACAAAAAATTTCCCTTCTAAAGGAGTTCGGATAAAAAAACCCCCCCCCCCCCCCCCAAATTTGGGGCCAAAAATTTCCCAAAAATTTTTGTTCCCCAAAAATTTTAAAGGGAATAAATTTCCCCACTCCATTCCCTTAAAACCCGGGTTTTTTTTTAAAAAAAAATTTTTAAAAAAAAAACCCCAAAAAATTAGACCTTTTTTTTCCCCCCTTCCCCCTTTAGGCCCGATTTGCAAAAACCCTTTTTTTGGGAACCCGGGGGTTTTTGGGTTCCTAATTAAAACCAAAGGAATTTTTTTTCTCCCTTTTTTTTTCATGAAAATTTTTAAGCCTTTTGTCCTTTAAAGGGGAACCCCCTTTTTTTTGTTTTTCCCCTTTTTTTTTTTCTTTTGGTGACTTTTTGGGGTGGAGCCTGTTCATTTTCCCCCAGGTTTCAACCCCCTTAAACCTAAATTTTTTAAAAAACCCTTTAAAAAGGAAATTTGCTTTTAAACGGGAAATTTCCTTTTTTTTAAAATTTCGTGAACTTTAAAATTTCCCCTTAAAGGGAGAAATGGGCAAAAAAGGGAACTTAAGGGGATTGGTTATGGCCTATTACGTAATAAACAGGTAAACTGGCAACCCCATTTTTTTGACACCAAACCTTTTAAATTCAAGGTTTTTTAAAAGGGGTTTTAAAAAAAAAAACCAAATTTTTCTGTTCCCCTTTTTTTGTTTAAATTTTTTTGGGAAAAAAATTTTGGACCAAAAAGAAAAAATTCCAAGATCTACCCTTTGGGGTTTAAAAACAACCCCTTTTAAATTTTCCCCCCCTTAATTTTTTTAAAACAGAAAAACATTTTTAAAAAAAATGAAATTTTTAAAAAAAGGTAATTAAAAACTCAAAAATTAAAAAATTTTTTTTTTTTAAAGCTCCCCCCTTTAAAAAAGTTTTGGGGCCTAATGAAAGCTTTTTCTTAATAAAAAGGGCTATTTAAAATTTAAGGGGAAAAAAAAAAGGGAAGGAAACCAAGAGAATAAATTTTTGAAATAAAAAAATTATCTTTTAACAGGTTATCTTTTTTTCCAAATTTAGGAAAAAAAAAATTTAAAAAAAACCCCGCTCCTTTTTAAAAAAAAATAAGGATTTTCTTAATAAAATCCTTTTAGACCAAAGGGTTTTTGCCCCCCCCAAAATTTTCATTGTTAACGGGGGAAACAGGGGAAAAAGAATTTAAAATTTTTTGGGGGGGAAAAACCTTTTAAAAAAATTTTAAAGGGGGGGGGAACCCCCGGGTCCCCTAAAACAAAAAAAAAAATTTCAAATTTTTTTTTTGCCCTCTAAAATTTACATAAAGGACTTTTAACAAAAAACCCCCTTTGACTTTGGGATTTAAAACCCCCCCAAAAATTTATTTTAAGGGAAAAAAAATTTTGGGCCCCAAAAGGAAATTTGGGGAAATAATTTTATTCTAAAAAATTCAAAAATCCGACTATAATTTAAAAAAAGGGGGAAAAATTCCCAATTTACCTTTTCCAATTTTTAATTCTATTGAAAAAGGAAAAATTTTAAAACTAAAAAAACCCTTAAAGGAATTTTATATTGCCAAAAAAAAAATTTAAAAAATTTTTAAAAGGGGGCCTTTTAAAAAAAATTTTATTTAAAAAATTTTTGGGAAATTCCCCTTAAAAGGGGCCCCAAAATTCTTCCCCAGGAATACAACAAAATCAAAAAACAAATTAAAATGAAAAAAAAGAACCTCCTTAAAAACTTTGTAAAATCCCCCCGAATTTTAAAAAGGGACTTACGGTTTAACCCAAATTTTTAAATTAACCTGGGCCCCTGCTTTTTTAAAAAAAAAATTTTAAAAAAGGGAAAATTTTTTTAAAAAAAACCCAAAAATGGAAAAAAAATTTAAAAAAATTTTAAAAATTTTTCCCCTTAAAAAAACCCTTAAAAAAACCCTTTTTTTTCCCCCCTTTTTAAAAAAAAAAAGTGTTTTAAAAATTTTTTTATTAAACCATTTTTTTGACCAGCCTTATATTTTCAAAAATTTTAATTTTTAAAAATTTTTTTAATATCCAAACCCCATTTGAAAGGGGTTTTTTCTCCTTTTTCCCAAAATTTATGGGGAAAAATTTTAAAATTTTTCCCCGGGGCTTTTGCCTTATGGTCTTCCTTAGTCTTTTACTTAGGCCCCCAGGGGTCAACCGGTTTCCCCCGGGAAAATTTAGGAAAGGAAAAATTTTTAAATTTTTTCCATAAAATTTTTTGCCTGGGAAAATTTGGAAAAATTTAGGTTAATTTTTTTTTTAACAAAAAATTTTTTTAAAATTACTTTTTTTTTAAAAAATAAAAATTTTTAAAAAAAATTTTTTTAAAAGGGAAACTTAAATTAAAAAAATTAAAAGGGTTTTTTTTTAGAAAGGGGTTTTTTAAAAATTTTTTTCAGGGGGAAAATTTTTTGAAAAAAATTTTTTTAAAATTAAAATTTTTTTTATAAAAATTTAACCAAATTAATTTTTTTTAGGAAATTTTAAAAAAAATTTTAAAAACAAATTTTTTTTTAAATTAAAATTTTTATTTAAAATTTTTTTTAAAAAAATTTTTTTGTTTAATTTTTTTTAAAAAAAATTTTTTGTTTTTTAAATTATTTTTAAAAAAAATTTTTAAAAAAAAATTTATTTAAATTTTTCTTGTTTGGTAATCAATTTAAAAAGGGTTTGTTTTGTAAAAAGAAAAATTTTTTTTTTTTTAAAAATTTTAAATTTTATTTAGAAATTTTAAATTATTAAATTTTAAAAATATTTTTTTAAATTAAATTTTTTTGGGAAAAAGTATTTTATTTTGGGAATGGGGGGTTTTTTTTCGGGTTTTTTTTAAAGGTTTTTAAAAAAAAAAAGGGTTTTTGGGGGGGTTTTTTAAAAGAAAATTTTTAAAAAAAAAATTGGGCAAAATTTTTAAAATTTGGGGGAAAAAATGTTGGTATAATGTTTATTAAACTGTGAAAGTGATTTCAATATAATTATTTGTTAATCTAGTAGAGACAAGTCTTGAGTCATCAACATTATATAATAATTTTGTTATGCCTTGTTTTGGGGTAAGATACAATTGTCCAAAAAAAAGGCAACTATTTATATAATATATATATATATATATATATATATATATATATATAATATATAATATATATTGTATTATGTATTATATATATATATATAAATTTATAGGTGAGATGAAAACTTTTATATTATCTCTATTAAAAAGAATTTTATTTTTGATAAAATGATCTATTCTCTATAATCTGGAGTGGTCTCTTGAGATCAGAGTGACATAGGTTGCTGGAGTTGTGCTGAACTAAGGAGTAGAAGTTTGTTGGATGGCTCGGTCATTTCCAAATGAATTAGGATTTTTAAGCATTAATTGCTGAACATTGGCTTACTCTTACAAGGGGATTTTCTTGCAGAAGAGCTGAAGTTGTTTTGAGCTGTTAATGTATATAAATATATATTTGGACTGGAATGGACGTATATACAATATAATAGGATTTGATAAATATGTTCAATGATCTATAAAATGCTAACAAACATGACATTTCTTGGTTGCTATAGAAAAGTAAAATATAGTCCAAAGGAACACCAAGTTCAGCACACCAACTCAAGAAAAGCTCTGGGTTCCCCAAATCATCTCGAGATGAGAGCTGATTCCATATTTTTGACTCAAAAGGAATGCAACTTTCCACAAGCACCTGATCAGGAGGCCTCTCTGAGCTATAGATATGTGGGAGGGACCCTGAGTTTGCTGCCTCAAGTGGAATGAACACCAAGATGCCATGATTCGAAATATGGCCGATTTCCCTCCAGTGACTTGAATGCAGGCTAGTCTTTCATCTCCCAAGATGAAGAGATGTGTGAATCCCTGTGGAGACTTTAGAGAAAGCCCTAGTTCCCCGCATCATCACGACAGGAGGACTCACATCCCTTTGAAATATCGAGAGGTACTTGGAGTTCAATGCGTCCAAAGGACAGCAAGCCTGACACCTCTTAAAATTTGATAGGAATCCGACAATCACTGTGGGAACTGAAAGGGACCCTGGGTATCAAGTCTCACCTAAAGAGGCATCCTTTTGCCCTGCCAAGCCTCGATGAAAATCTCGAGGTGTCCCTCGCAATTATACATGAGTCCTGACTTTGCTGAACAAACTCGAATTTTGAAGGGCCATCCAAGTCCTAACTCGAGAATATACCCCTGGTTCCCGCCGCAAATCGAGAAAAAAGGCGAGACTTCCACCTCGCCGGCAGATGAGGTCCGATCCCCTGCATTGGGTGCAGAGCAATTCCTGGCTCCACATCAAACATGAAAGGATCCTGGATTTCCTGGATGGAACTCCAGAGAGTCCCGAAGAGCACTGACACAAGTCTAAAGAGGCCCTGAGATCACGGCAGCAACACGAAAGAGATCCGTGTCCCCGAAATCAACTCCAGATGAGGCCCGATTGCCCTGCATTGGATCCAGAGCCAACCCACATTCCCCATCAAACACGATAAGGGGCTTAACTTCCTTTAAACAACTCCAGCGATTCCCTGAAAACAACAACCAAAGTCTAGAAGAACACCAAGTTCAGCACCGCAACTCGAGAAAAGCTCCGTGTACCCCAAATCATCTCAAGATGAGAGTGGATTCCCTGGCATCGACTCAAGAGGAATGAAGACATTCCACAAGCTCCTTCAGATGAGGCATCTCTCAACTATAGGAATGTAAGAGAGTCCCTGATTTTGCTGCCCCAAGTGGAATGGACACCGAGATGCCCCGACTCGAAATAAGGCCGGATTTTCCTACAGTGACTTGAATGCAGGCTCGTCTTTCATCTCACAAGATGAAGGGATGACTGCATCCACTGTGGAGACCCTAGAGAAAGCTCTATTTCTCCGCCTCATTTCGACGGGATGCCTCATATCCTTTGACGATGCAAATGGAACCCCCAGATCAATGAGTTCAATATTTCAAAAGGAGACGATGCCTGAATCCACTTGAAAATTGACAGGAATTCCAATATTCCTTTGGCAACTGGAAAGGGAACCTGGGTCTCACCCCTCACCTCGAAAGGCGTCCATAATGCCCTGCCAAACGTCGAGGAGAATATCAAGGTGTCCCAAGCAACTAGACAGGAGTCCTGACTTCGCTGAATAAACACGACTTTGAAGGGCCATCCACTTCCCAACTCGAGAATACACCCCAGGTTCCCGTCGCAACTCGATGAATACCGCGAGACTTCCCCCTCGCTGCCAGATTAGTCTCGATTCCCTGCATTGCATGCAGAGCAATACCCTGTTCCCCGTCAAACATGAAAGGAGTTCTGTACTTCCTGGATGGAAACTTCAGAGAGTCCCCAAGAACACAGTCACAAGTCAATAGGAACTTCATGTAAACGCGCAGCAACACGAAAGGGCTCCATGTTTGCGCAAATCAACTCGATATGGAATCTAGATTTCTGCATGTGCTCTCAGAGCCATCCCGACTTCCGCAATCGAAGCTCGAGAAGTGGCTTCACTTCCCTTTAAACAACACAGAAGAATCCCCGAAACACCTTCCAAAGTCCAGAGGAAACACCAAGTTCAGCAGCGCAACTCTTTAAGAATGACAAAACTGTTAGTCCCCTTCCCCTTTCTTGAGTTATTGCATTGTCTCCCTGAACTTTTGAGCTAACAATACTCCTTGTTCCCTTGGTAACCGTTGCAGTTTGTTTGGTATTCGCTGAACTCTATCCATTCCCGAAAGAATAGTTTCTTGTACTGCATGCTGAATATATATCATAGATTAAATCTTTAACAGCATACGCTCGTAGAGAGAGCATAGTTTAGGTCCCCGTGTCTTTTTTTTGTCTCTCTCTCTCCATTTATTCTCTCTCTCTATCTTTTTCTGGACTGACTCTCCATGGAGACGTGGAGATCCCGTCGTGCTCACTTGTTTGCTTTCAGCCCAGCTTCTAAGGACCCCCTCTAGAGGCGAGGCGCCCTGGAACTTTGGTGAAGTGATGCAAGACCCTGTGTCAAAGAGAAATATTGGTCTCTGTGTGTAAAACCAAGGGATATCAGCCTCCTCCTCTCTTTTATTTTCTGATCGCCAACTTTCTTAACGTCCCCATTAGTACATTCCACCATCAAGGTTCCGGTCTCATTAAAGGACCCCAGCAAATGTGGCTAAAGAACAGGGACACCTGGTATATCGTGGAATATCTGGTGGAGTGAATCATGGACCTATGACGAAGCGCCGTCTACTAAATACTAAGGTCATCTGGATCAAAGGCTGGCAAGCCCCATTATTTTGCTACTTTTACTTCACAACTCCTTATAAACTTCAGGGACTTCTGGTTTCACGTCATTTAAATAGGCTTGCCTTCAAACAGGAGAACGGACATAATGCTTAGGTTACTGATAAATGCAGTTTTTGACTTATAAATTTGGCTCGGGTGTGAAAGAAAATGTTAAATGAGCAGCCCAAACAAGGAAAAACAATTCCAATTGAATCTCTAGCCCCTATGGGCTCTTATTAAAACTGGAATTCTGCCCATTTCAAGGTAATATTCTACCCCTTCCAAAATTCAGGCAACAGACTAAACGCTTATTATATACATACATGAATTAAATGATTAAACTTTACAAAAGGCTCAATTTAAAAACATACAAAAATATCTCAAATTTTCTTGCATGCCCTTGCCCTGGCTGTTTCAAATGCTTCTCCTCTGCCAACAGTCGCAACTCCAAAAGTCTCTTTGTGGGAACCTAATGAAAAGTTACATTAATTCTTAGCTAGACTAGAAGATGCTATTTTCCACACTGTAATGGGAGAAGAAACAAAAAAAACAGCTAGAGAATTTACTTTCTTAAGAGAATGAATAATCAGAAAATAATCAAAGAGCTATAGCTGCAATTTGTCAGACTAGGATTATCATTGATTATATAAAGGCGATGTTACAATTTAGGATCAAAAACTTAAAAGATGCAAATACTAGGCTGAAACACTGCTACAACCTTTTTAAAAGAGAAAATGAGCAATGCTTACATGTGAGATAAAAACGTTTAAAATAGGTACTGCCCTACGATGGCTAATATTAAAGCCTACAAATATTAAACTGCAGTTGTTGCCACAGTGCAAAGCACTGGGTGAAAGACAGTCAATTTAAAATTTGATATTGAAAGGAAAACCTATACCATGAAACCTCCAAAGTGGGGACCTTTCCCAGGTCCCCTACAACAAAAAATAGGGCCAAATTCTATCCTTTCCCTCAAAACCCTCAAACGTCCAGCAGTGCTGCCATTTTAATATACCAAGCCCTAAATGACATTTTCCTTTACTCTTAAGCAGTCCCTTCTAGATGTACCTAATGGAAGTTTTTTTGGACCCCTGCCCCCACAATCCCTTCAGGGCTTTTACAGGGGCTGATCTAATTGTGGCTTCTAAAGGATTATACTCCTCTTCAAGCGTGGAATATTGATAATTTTCAATTTTATAAAGGAGAAATTCAAATTATGATCTCAGCTCCGATTCTATGGCAATTCAAAAAGGGTGAACAAAATTGCTCAATAACTTCTTTTTGCCTTACACTTCTATTAACTTCTCTCTAAATGTAAGAGGGCTAGCTAGATTTGGTAACACAGATCAAAAAAAATTCCTTATGGACATCATTGTTATTTAAATATGTCTCTGACCAAATATAAATATCAAAATTAAATGGTGAACAGGTTTTCTGGACCCCTCAGCAATGGATCTAATATTATAATTTCCAAACTACTTTTTGGCCCAAATCCTGCGACCTATACAGAAAGGTCCTCTTTGCAAAATTGCAGGAATTTCCATTTCTCCAGCGTAAGTACAACAAATTTATCAAAATATTCAAATCTTCCACATATGATAGACCAAAAGGCTAACCCTACAACATTAAGAAGACTTATATGTTGAAGATGCACCCCGTTAATCTAAATAGAAGTGACTTACTTATGCAATGGCAGACACCAGATACTACATTCCACATTTTTCCTAGGGGCCACTGCTCTTTTTACAAACAAAACATGTTATTAAAATTAACTGAGAAAATTTATGAGACTATTAAGACAAAGCAATGGCCCCATACGAAAGAGAAATTAAAAGCTACTAAAGAACATCTAAACACACAAAAAAATGGAAACATATTGAAGAATCTTGCTCTTTTTGGAACTCTCCCCTTTTTTATGTTATACCATAAGGAAATATAACAAATGGCGTATCTTAAACAGAGTTTAAAACAGGTAATTCTTATTGAAACCTGGGACTGCTTTGTAACCTGAGATACCATATACTATTTTATTCCTCAACATTATTGGCACATTATTATTATGATACACAAGATTTGAGTTTATTAATATGCCTTTACACCATTTAGACCGAAAGCGACAAGAGATTAACTTTCTCTCTCTTTATCACTAATCTTATCGGGCCTCTCATAAAATATTTCCGTAGATTATGTTACCTCAGGGTATGCTTAGTAGTCTGCTACTGCTGCTGCTAAAGCTCCTTCAGTCGTGTGTCCTACACTCTATGCGACCCATAGACGTCAGCCCACCAGGCTTCACTATCCCTGAGGATTCTCCCAGACAAGTGTATCTGAAATAGGGTTCCATTGCCGTCCTCCAAAATAGTTCTAGCATTTGTCAAAATTTTGTAGGCCATGGTTTTACTGTCCTATGTGTCAAAATATTCCCTCATAGCATATATCATTAATAATATAACTTTAGCTAACTAAAAGTGAAAGGTTTTTTTTGAGACACTGAATGTGCTACGATATTCTTTAGACTCCTGTGAAAACTGATGAAGAATAGAATCTTTATTGAAATTGCAAAACCGGGTACTTGGATGCACATGTAGTAAAAGGTAAGGTTAACTTTTTAAAATATCTTCTTTTTCAGATCTCTCCAGTTCTGCTGGGAAACAAAAATAGGCCTCAAGAAAAAATCCATTAAGATTAACTTTTATCTTTTTTCTTGGATTACACAGCCCACTCTATCTAGGACTCCACCAATTAGCAAGTTAGTGGAGCATCAAAATAAAAAAATAACCCTCAAAGATATTTTAAATTTCATAAGTGGAACTTGTGTCTATGTATCTAAAATTTTCTATGTTTCAATGTATGTTTTTGTTTTTAGATAGTGTGGAGTAATGGGCTCTATTGGATTCAGCTTTTCATGAAACAGAAGGGTGTTCAATGTTGGGTATAATGTTTATTTAATTGTGAAAGTGATTTCAATCTAATTATTTGTTAATCTATAGAGACTATTCTTGAGTCATCAACATTATATAATAATTTTGTTATGCCTTGTTTTGGGGTAAGATACAATTGTCCAAAAAAAAGGTAAATGTTTATATATATATATATATATAATATATTGTATTATGTATAATTAAATTATATATATAAATTTATAAATTGAGGATGAAAACTTTTTTATTAATCTCTATTAAAAAGAATTTTATTTTTTGATAAAATGATTTATTCTCTATAATCTGGAGTGTCTCTTGAGATCAGAGTGACTTAGGTTGCTGGAGTTGTGCTGAACTAAGGAGTAGTCGTTTGTTGGATGGCTGGGTCATTTCCAAATGAATTAGGATTTTTAAGCATTAAAGTTTAGCTGAACATTGGCTTACTCTTACAAGGGGATTTTCCTTGCAGAAGAGCTGAAGTGGTTTTGAGCTGTTAATGAATATAAATATATATTTGGACTGGAATGGATGTATATAACAATATAATAGATTTGATAAATATGTTCAATGATCTATAAAATGCTAACAAACAAGATATTTCATTGGTTGCTATAGAAAAGTAAAATATAGTCCAGAGGAAAACACAAGTTCAGCACACCAACTCAAGAAAAGCTCCGGGTTTCCCAAATCATCTCGAGATGAGAGCTGAATTCCATATTTTTGGACTCAAGATGGAAAATGCAACCTTTTCAAAAATATCTCAAAATTTCTTTTGCTTGCCAGGCCATGTGCTGTTTCAATGCTTATCCTTGCTCAACAGTTCGCAACTACAATAAAGTCACTTTGTGGGAACCTAATGAAAAGTTACATTAATTCTTAAGCTAGACTAGAAGTGTGTTAATTTCCCCACAACACTGTTAATGGGGAGAAGAAAACAAAAAAACAGCTAAGAGAATTTACTTTCTTAAGAGAAGTGAATATCAGAAATATCAAAGAGGCTATGCAGCTGATTTGTCAAAATAGGATCTATCATTGTTATTACATAAATGCTTGTTACAATATAAGGATCAAACACTTAAAAGATGCAAATACTAGCTGAAACTCAATGACTACAACATTTTTAAAAGAGTAATTTAGCAAATGCTTTACATGTGAAGAATAAAAACCGTTTTAAATAGGTAACTGGCCCTAAGATGGCTAATATTAAAGCCGACAAATAATTGCAGTTGATGCCACAGTGGAAAGCACTGGGTGAAAGACAGTCAATTTAAATTTGATATATGAAGGATAACCAATTCCATGATCCTCCAAACGTTGGGGAAATTCCAGGTCCCCTACAAACAAAAAACTAAGGGGCAAATATTCTATACTTTTCCAATCAAACCCCCTCAAAGTGCCAGCAGTGCTGCCCATTAATATACCAGCCCATAAATGACATTTTCCTATACTCTTAATGCAGTCCCTTCTAGAGTACCTAATGGAGTTTTTGGACCCCTCACCCTGCCCACACAGTCCACTCAGGCTTTTACAGGGCTGATCTAATTGGCTTCTAAAAGGAATTCCTCTTAAGCGCTGGAATAATTGATTTCTATTAATAAAGGAGAAAGTTAAAAATTTTGATCTCAGCTCCCGATTCTATGGAAATTCAAAAAGGGGGACATAAATTGATCAAATAACTTCTTTTGACTTACACTTTCTATTAACCTTCTCTACTAATGTAAGGAGAGGCAGATTTGGTAACAACAGATCAAATATAAAATCCTTATGGGACCATCATTGTTATTTAAAATATGTCTGGACCAAATATAATTATATCAAAATTAAGGAGGTGAAAGGGTTTTTCTGGACCCTCTCAGCATTGGATCTATTATTATCATTTCCAAACTATTTTGGCCAAAATCCTGACCTATACAAAATGTTCTCCTTCGCCAAATTGCAGGAATTTCCTCCAAGCGTAGTTACAAACACAATTTATCAAAATATTCAACTCTGATCACTTATTGATAGACCAAAAGGCTAACCTACAACATTAAGACCTATTGATAGATAGCACCCGATTAATCTAATAGGAAGGGACTTACTTATGCAATGGCAGACTCAGATATACATTCCACATTTTCCTAGGGGCCACTGCTCTTTTTACAAACAAAACAGTTATTAAAATAACTGAAAAATTTATGAGACTATTAAGACAAAGCAATGGCCCCTTACGAAAGAGAAATTAAAAGCTACTAAAGAACTTCTAAACACACAAATAAAATATGGAAACATTTCATTGAAGAATCTGCGCGTTTTGGAACTCAAACTCCCTTTTTGTTATACTAAGGAAATATAACAAATGGCGTATCATTAACAGAGTTAAAACCAGTAATTCTTATTGAAACCTGGGACTGCACTTTGTAACCAGAGTCCCATTAACTATTCCCTCAAAATTGGCACATTATTATTACTGATACACAAGATTGAAGTTTTTAAATATGCCTTTACACCATTTAGACCGACAGAAGATTAACTTTCCTCTCTCTTTATCCTAATCTTATCGGGCCTCATAAAATATTTCAGTAGATTATGGTTACCTCATAAAAATGGTATGCTGTATAGTTAGTAGTCTCTGCTACTGCTGCTGCTAAGTCACTTCAGTCGTGTCCTACTCTAGCGACCCCATAGACAGTCAGCCCACCAGGCTTCTCACTATCCCTGAGATTCTCCAGACAAGTGTACTGAAATCAGAGGTTCCATTGCCGTCTCCATAATAGTTTCTAGCATTTGTCAAAATTTTGTAGCCATGGGCTTTTACGGCGTCCTATTGTCAAAAATTCCCTCATGCATATATCATTAAAAATATACTATAGCTACGAAAAGTGAAAGGATTTTTTTTTGACACTGAATGGCTACGATATTTCTTTAGACTCCAGTGAAAACTGATGAAAATAAAATCTTTATTGAAATTGCAAAACCGGTACTTGATGCACATGTAGTAAAGGAAAGGTTTAACTTTTAAAATATTTCTTTTTATTTCAGATCTCCAGTTCTGCCTGGGAAACAAAAATAGGCCTAAGAAAAATCCCTTAAGTTAATAACTTTATTATCTTTTTCTTGGGATACACAGCCCACTCTATCTAGGACTCCACCAATTAGCAAGTTAGTGGAGCTCAAAATAAATAAATAAATACCAAAAGATATTTTAAAATTTCATAAGTGGAACTGTGTCTATGTATCTAAAATTTTCTATGTTTCAATGTATGTTTTAGTTTTAGATAGTGTTTGGAGTTAATGGGCTCTAATTTGGATTTCTGGCTTTTCATGAAGCAGAAGGGTGTATCAATGTTGGGTATAATGTTTATTTAATTGTGAAAGTGATTTCAATCTAATTATTTGTTAATCTAGTAGAGACAAAGTCTTGAGTCATCAACATTATATAATAAATTTTGTTATGCCTTGTTTTGGGGATAAGATACGAATTGTCCAAAAAAGGTAAATGTTTAATATAAATATATATATATAATAGATTATATATATGTATAAATATATATAAATATATAAATTTATAGGTGAGATGAAAACTTTTATATAATCTCTATTAAAAAGAATTTTATTTTTGATAAAATGATCTATTCTCTATAATCTGGAGTGGTCTCTTGAGATCAGAGT
Organism: Odocoileus hemionus; assembly: GCA_020976825.1. Lineage (NCBI taxonomy): Eukaryota > Metazoa > Chordata > Mammalia > Artiodactyla > Cervidae > Odocoileus > Odocoileus hemionus. The sequence continues at coordinate 24,789 of JAJLRB010000848.1, read as the reverse complement.
GACTTAGGTTGCTGGAGTTGTGCTGAACTAAGTATAAAGTTTGTTGGATGGCTGGGTCCATTTTTCCAAATGAATTAGGATTTTTAAAGCGTTTAATTGCTGAACATTGGCTTACTCTTACAAAGGGATTTTCTTGCAGAAGAGCTGAAGAGATTTTGAGCTGTTAATGAATATAAATATATATTTGTACTGGAATGGACGTATATACAATATAATAGATTTGATAAATATGTTCAATGATCTATAAAATGCTAACAAACAAGATATTCTTGTTGCTATAGAAAAGTAAAATATAGTCCAGAGGGAACACCAAGTTCAACACACCAACTCCAAGAAAAGCTCCGGGTTTCCCCAAATCATCTCGAGATGAGAGCTGATTCCCTATTTTGACTCAAGAGGAATGCAACTTTCAAAATATCTCAAAAGTTTTCTTGCTTGCCTCTGCACCTGGCTGTTTCAAACTGCTTCTCCTCTGCAACGTCCGCAACTCCAAAAGTCTCTTTGTGGGAACCTAATGAAAAGTTTACATTAATTCTGAAGCTAGGGACTAAGAAGCGTGCTATTTCCACACACGAGTAATGGGAGAAATAAACAAAAAAACAGCTAGAGAAATTTACTTTCCTAATAGATGAATATCAGAAATATCAAAAGAGCTATAGGCATGCAATTTGTCATGAATAGGATTATCCTTGATTATATAAAGGCTTGTTACTATTTTAGGATCCAATACACTTAAAAGATTGCAAAATACTACCCCAGCTGAAACAATGGCTACAACAACCTTTTTAAAAGAGAAGATTGAGCAATGCTTTAACATGGAGTGCAAGATCAAAACCGTTTTAAATAGGTACTCTTGCCCTACGATGGCTAAATCTAAAGCCGACAAAATATTTGCAGTTGTTTGCCAACAGTAGGAAAGCACTGGGTGATGAAAAGGTACAGTCAATTTAAATTTGATATTGAAGGGAAAACCTATTCCCCATGAACCTCCAAAGTTGGGACCTTCCAGGTCCCTACAACAAAAAAAAGGGCAAATTCTTCTTTTCCCTCAAACCCTCAACGTCCAGCAGTGCTGGGCCATTAATATACCAGCCCTAAATGACATTTTCCTTTACTCTTAAGCAGTCCCCTTCTAGAGTACCTAATAGGGAGTTTTTTGGACCCCCTGGGCCTCGCCCCCACAATCCATCAGGTATTTTACAGGGCTGATCTAATTGTGGCTATCAAAGGAATTCCTCTTCAGCGTGGAATAAATGATTCAATTTATAAAAGGAGAAATTCAAATTATGATCTCAGCTCCGATTCTCTATGGCAATTCAAAAAGGGGACAAATTGCCAATAACTTTCTTTTGCCTTACAAACTTCTATTAATTCTCTACTACGAATGTAAGGAGAGGCAGATTTGGTACAAGATCAAATAAACAATCCTTATGGACATCATTGTTAATTTAAATATGTCTGACCAAATATAAATAAAAATTTTTAAAAATAATGGTGAAAGGTTTTCTGGGACCCCTCAGCACATGGATCTAATATTATCATTTCCAAACTTTGATGGCCCAAATCCTGACCTATACAAAAGGTTCTCTTGCCAAATTGCAGGAATTTCTTCTCACCAGCGTAAGTACATACAAAATTTATCTCAAAATATTCAAATCTACAACATAATGATAGGACCAAAAAAAGGCTAAAACCTACAACATTAAGACCTTTATTGATAGATGCAAAGTCCCGGTTAATCTAATAGGAAGGGGACTTACTTATGCAATGGCAGACTCAGATATACATTCCAACAACAATTTTTCCTAGGGCCACTTGCTCTTTTTAACAAACAAAACAATTATTAAAAATAACTGAGAAAATTTATGAGACTATTAAGACAAAGCAATGTAAAGCAAAGCAAAAATGCTCTGTTGAACGCCCCATTACGAAAGAGAAAATAAAAAGCTACTAAAGAACTTCTAAACACACAAATAATATGGAAACATATTGAAGAATCTTTGCTCTTTTTTGGAACTCTCCCCCTTTTTTGTTATACAAGGAAAATACTAACAAATGGGCGTATCTTAACAGAGTTTAAAACAGGTAATTCTTATTGAAACCTGGTCTGCTTTGTAACCTGAGATACCATTACATATTCCTCAAAATTGGCACATTAGAATATTACTGAGATACACCAACGATTGAGTTTTAATATGCCTTTACCACCATTTAACCGACAGAGATTAACTTTCTCTCTCTTTATCCTAAAAATCTTATCGGGCCTCATAAAATAGTTCAGTAGATTATGTTACCTCAGGGTATGCTTAGTTAGTCCTGCTACTGCTGCTGCTAAGTCACTTCAGTCGTGTCCTACTCTATGCGACCCCCACTCATAGACTCAGCCCACCAGGCTTCACTATCCCTGAGATTCGCCAGACAACGTGTACTGAGCAAGATAGGTATCCATTGCCGTCTCCATAATAGTTTCTACATTTGTCAAACGATTTTGTAGCCATGGGTTTACGTCCTATGTGTCAAAAATTCCCTCATGCATATATCAGTTAATAATATACTATAGACTACATAAAAATGAAAGGATTTTTTTGACACTGAATGGCTACGATATCTTTAGACTCCATAGAAAACTGAGAAATAGAATCTTTATGAAAATTGCAAAACCGTTACTTGATGCACATGTAGTAAAGGAAAGGTTAACTTTTTAAAATATTTCTGTTTTCAGAATCTCCAGATTCTGCCTGGGAAACAAAATAGGCCTAAGAAAAATCCTTAAGTTAACTTTTATCTTTTCCTTGGGAATACACAGCCCACTACTATCTAGGACTCCACCAATTAGCAAGTTAGTGGAGCTCAAAAGTAAAAAAATAAACAAAAAGATATTTTAAATTTCCATAAGTGGAACTGTGTCAATGTAGACTAAAATTTTCTATGTTTTCAATGTACGTTTTTGTATTTTAATAGTGTGAGTTAATGGGCTCTATTTGGATTCAGCTTTTCATGAACAGAAGGGTGTTCAATGATTGGGTTATAATGTTTATTTAACTGTGTGAAAGTGATTTCAAATCTAATTATTTGTTAATCTAGTAGAGACAAGTCTTGGAGTCATCAACATTTATATAAAAATTTTGTTATGCCTTGTTTTGGGTAAGATACAATTGTCCAAAAAAAGGTAAATGTTTATATATATATATATATATATAATATATTGTATATAGGTATTTATAAATATATATATATAAAAGAAATTATAGGTGAGATGAAAACTTTTTATATTATCTCTATTAAAAAGAATTTTATTTTTTGATAAAATGATCTATTCTCTATAATCTGGAGTGTCCATCTTGAGATCAGAGTGACTTAGGGTGCTGGAGTTGTGCTGAACTAATAGTAGAAGTTTGTTGAATGGCTGGGTCATTTCCAAATGAATTAGGATTTTAAAGCAGTTAATTGCTGAACATTGGGCTTACTTCTTACAAAGAGGGAATTTTCTTGCAGAAGAGCTGAAGAGATTTTGAGTTGTTAATGAATATAAATATATTATGTTGGACTGGAATGGACGTATATGATACAATATAATAGATTTGATAAATATGTTTCAATGATCTCTATAAATGACTAACAAACAAGAATATTTCTGGTTGCTATAGAAAAGTAAATATAGTCCAGAGGAACACCAAGTTCAACACACCAACTCAAGAAAAGCTCCGGTTAATCCACCTAAATCATCTCGAGATGAGAGCGTGATTCCATATTTTTGACGCAAGAGGAATGCAACTTTCAAAATATCTCAAAATTTTCTTTGCTTGCCCTGCCCTGGCTGTTTCAAATGCTTCCTCCTCTCAGCCAACAGTCGCAACTCCAAAAGTCTCGTTGGGGAACCTAATGAAAAGGTTACATTAATTCTTACAGCTTAGACTAGAAGGAGTGCTAATTTCCCCACACTGTAATGGGAGAAGAAACAAAAAAAACAGCTAGAGAATTTACTTTCTTAAGAGAATGAATTATCAGAAATATCAAAGAAGCATATAGCTGCCAATTTGTCAGACTAGGATTTTCCATTTGATTATTATAAAGGCTTGTTACTATTTAGGATTCTACACACTTAAAAGAATGCAAATACTAAGCTGAAACAATGCCTTACAACCTTTTTAAAAAGACAAATGAGAAATGACTTTACATGTGAAGATAAAAAACCGTTATAAATAGGTTACTGCCCTACGGATGGCTAATATCAAAGCCTACAAATATTTGCAGTTGTTTGCCACAGTGGAAAGACACTAGGGATGAAAGACAGTCAATTTTAAAATTTGAGTATTGAAGGAAAACATTATTCCATGAACCTCCAAAGTGGGGGAACTTTTCAAGTCCCCTACAACAAAAATTAGGTGGCAAAATTCTATCTTTTGTTCACTCAAACCCTCAACGTTCCAGCAGTGCTGCCATTAATAATACCAGCCACTAAATGAAACATTTTCCTTTACTCTTAGGCAGTCCCCTGCTAGCGTACCTAAATGGAGTTTTTTGGACCCCTGCCCCCCACATCCTTCAAGGCTTATACAGGGCTGATCCTAATTTGGCTTCTAATGGAATTTACTCTTCAAGCGTGGAATAATTGATTCAATTTATAAAGGAGAAATTCAAATTATGATCTCAGCTCCGATTCTATGGCAATTCAAAAAGGGGGGACAAATTAGCTCAATAACTTCTTTTGCCTTACACTGTCTATTAACTTCTCTACTATTGTAAGAGAAGGCAGATTTGGTTAACACAGATCAAAAAAAATCCTCTAATTCGGACATCATTGGTTATTTTAAATATGTCTGACCAAATATAAATATCAAAATGATTGGGTGAATGGTTTCTCCGGACCCCCTCAGCAATGGGATCTAATATTATCATTTCCAACTATAAATTTTTATGGGCTCCAAACTCCTGACCTTATACCAAAAGAATCATGCAAAATTGCAGGAATTTCCTCCAGCGTAAGTACAACAAAATTTTCAAAATATTCAAATCTACACATAATGACTAGACCAAAAGGCTAACCTACAACATTAAGACCTTATAATGTGATAGATGGCACCCGTTTTTTTGTGTTTTTATTAATAGGGAAGGACTTTACTTATGCAATGGCAGGACTCAGATATACATTTCACATTTTTTCCTAGGGACATGCTCTTTTTACAAACAAAACAGTTATTAAAATAAAAATGAGAAAATTTCATTGTGACTATTAAGACAAAGGCAATGGCCCTTAGGACAAGAGAAATTAAAAAGCTTACTAAAGAAACTTCTAAACACAACAATTAAAAGGAAAAACATATTGAAGAATCTTGCTCTTTTTTGGAACTCTCCTTCCCTTTTTGTTATACTAAGGAAATATTACAAATGGTGCTATCTTAACATGAGTTAAAAACTGGTAATTCTTATTGAAAACTGGGATTGCTTTGTAACCTGAGATACCATTACTATTCCTCAAAATTGCACAATTTATTATTACTGATTACACAAGATTGGATTTTTAATATGCCTTTTACCAAACCATTTAGACCGACAGAGATTAACTTTTCCCCATCTACTCTTTATCCTAATCTTCAATCGGGCCGCATTAAATTATTTCAGTAGATAAATGTTACCTCAGGGTATGACTTCAGTAGTTCCTGCTACTGCTGCTGCTAAGTTCACTTCAGTCGTTGTCCTACTCTATGCGGACACCATAGACGTCAGCCCACCAGGCTTCACTATCATGAGATTCTCCCGACAAGTGTACTGATAATAGTGGTTCCATTGGCCGTCCTCCATAATTAGTTCTGCATATTTGTCAAAATTTTTTGTAGCCAAGGGAATGTACGTCCTTTGTTGTCAAAAATTCCCCTCATGCATATTTCATTAATAATATACTAATAGCTATTAAAAGTGAACAGGATTTTTTTTGACAACTGAATGGCTACGATATTCTTTAGTCACTCCAGTGAAAACCGTGATTGAAAATAGAATCTTTATTGAAATTGCAAAAAAACGGTACTTGATGCCACATGTCGTATGGAAAGGTTAAACTTTTTAAATATCTTCGTTATTCAGATCTCCAGTTCTGCCTGGGAAACAAAAATAGGCCTTAAGAAAACATCCTTAAGTAAACTTTTAATCTTTTTTTAGGGATACCACCAGCCCAACTCTATCTAGGACTTCCACCAATTAGCAAGTTAGAGGAGCTTAAAATAAAAAAATAACCCAAAAGATATTTTAAATTTTCAAAAGTGGAACTGTGTCTATGTATCTTAAAATCTTTCTATGTTTCTATATTGTACGTTTTTGTATTTAGATAAGTGTGGAGTTAAATGGGCTATATTTGGATTCAAGCTTTATCATGAACAGAAGGGTGTTCAAAGTTGGGTAATAGATGTTATATTTAACTGTGAAAGTGGATTTCAATATAATTATTTTGTTAAATATAAGTAGAGACAAGTCTTGAGTCATCAACATTATGATAATAATTTTGTTATGCCTTGTTTGGGGTTGGGATAAGATACAATTTGTCCAAAAAAAAGGTACAATGTTACATATATAATATATTATCATTATAAGTATTATTGTATTATGTATTATAATAAATATTTATATAATATGTAAATTTTATGGGTGAAATGAAAACTTATATATTATCTCTATATAAAAAGGGAATTTTATTTTTGATAAAATGATCTATTCTGCTATAGTATTGGAGTGGTTCTCTTGAGATCAGAGTGACTTAGGTTGCTGGAAGTTGTGGCTGAAACTACTGAGTAGAAGTTTGGTGAATCGGCTGGGGTCATCATTCCAAATGAATTAGGATTTTTTAGCATTATTGCTTGAACATTGGCTTAATCTTACAAGGGAATTTTCTTGCAGCAGAGCTGAAGAGATTTTGAGCTGTTAATGTATATAAATGATATATATTATGGAATGGAATGGAAGTATACAATATAATAGGATTTGATTAAATATGTTTCAATGATCTATAAAATGCTAACACAACAAGATATTTCTTGGTTGCTATAGAAAAATAAAATATAGTCCAGAGGAACACCAAGTTCAACACAAAGACCAACTCAAGAAAGCTCCGGGTTCCCCAAATCATCTCGAGATGAGAGCTGATTCCATTATTTTTGACTCAGAGGAATGCAACCTTTCAAAATATCTCAAAATTTTATTGCTTGAGCCCTGCCCTGGGCTGGTTTCAATGGCTTCTCCTCTGCCAACAATCGCAACTCCAAAAGTCTCTTTGTGGAGAACCTAAATGAAAGTTACATTAAATTCTTAAAGCTAGACTAGAAGGTGCTATGTCCCACAACTAGGTATTGGCGTGAAGAAACACAAAAACACTAGAGAATTTACTTTCTTAAGAGAAATGAAATATCAGAATTATCAAAGAGCTATAGCTGCAATTTGTCAGACTAGGAATTATCATTGATTATTTAAAGGCTTGTGGTTACAATTTATGATCAAAACATTAAAATGATGCAAATACTAGCTGAAACAATGCTACAACCACCTTTTTAAAAGATAAATGAAGCCATGCTTTCACATGTGAAGATAAAAACCGTTTAAATAGGTACTGCCCTACAGATGGCTAATATAAAGCCTTCATAATATTTGCAAATCATGGTAAGCAGGGTGATTGTACTGCTTTTTTTTTTTGCATATGGAGGGATAAAACAGCATGTACTCCTCCTAAGTGGGACACCTGACAGGTCCCCTAAATTATATTGTGGGGACACACACCGCTTTACAGACTTATTGTTAGTGGCGGGAATGGAGGAGGGTAGGGGGGAGTGAAGGTGTCATGAAAACCGGGGGATTCCAGGGGGGAGGAGGAAGGAGAGGGGGGAGGGGTGAAGGGAAGGATGCTCCAAAATAGAGGTAGGGAGGAGGGGACAGGGGGGACGGGGGTGGGTGGGTGGTCCAGAGGGTCCTCTACAACAGGGGGGGAAAAGACTGTGAGAGGGGGCAGGGGGGGGGGGATAGGGGGGAACGTGGTAGAGTCTACGAGACTTGTTCCCCAAACTGCAGTGGGGAGTAGGGGGGGGGGGGAACGTCCAGCGGACGGTGGGAGGGGGCACCATTGAGGGTGAGATAGGGGAAGCAGGGGCCAGGCCCTAAATGACTTGCCACTTTGCATCCCATTTACTTTCTCCCTCGCCTTCTTTGTTATTGTTTTAAGCTTTTCCTTGTTTTTTTTGCTTCGTTTTATTTCCTACTTTCTAATGCTTTTTTATCTTGTTTTGCTTGTTTTTTTCCTTATACCTTGACCCTGCCCTTTTTTTTCTTTCTTGCTCATGTCCTTTCTGCTTTTACTTTTTCTTTTTGCTATCTAATTTTTGGCTTTACTCTAAAGTCCTTTAGAGTAATGTAGTTTTTGGACCCCTTGGCCCCACAATCAGGCTTGTACAGGGGCTGGAATAATTGAAGTATTCCTCTCAGCGCTGGAATAATTGATTCATAAAAAGGAGAATATTCAAATTATGATCTCAGCTCCGAGTTCATTCTATGCAATTCAAAAAGGGGACAAAAATTGCCTCAATAACTTCTTTTGCCTTACACTATCTATTAACTTCTCTACTAATGTAACGGAGAGGCAGATTTGGTAACACAGATCAAAAAAAATCCTTATGGACATCAATGATCGATTTTAAATAGTGTCTTGACCAAATATATATATCTATAAATTAATGTGAAAGTAATTTTTCTAGGACCCCTCAGCAATGGATTCTAATATTATCATTTCCAAAACTATTGTTGGCCCAAAAATCCTGAACCTATACACAAAAGGTCTCTTGCCAAATTGCAGAATTGTCTCCAGCGTAAGTACAACAAATTTATCAAAATATTCAAAATCAACAACATATGATAAGACCAAAAGGCTAAACCTAAAACAACATTAAGACCACTATGTGTTAGATGCACCCGTTAATCGTAAGTAGGAAGGGACTTTACTTATGCAATTGGCAGGACTCAGATATACATTCCACATTTTTCCTAGGGGCCCACTGCTCTTTTTACAAACAAAACAGTTATTAAAATAACTGAGAAAAATTTATGAGACTATTAAGTACAAAGGCAAATGGCCCCTTACGAAAGAGAAAATTAAATCGCTACTAAAAGAACTTCTAAACACACAAATAAAAATGGGAAACTATTGAAGAATCTTGCTCTTTTTGGAACTCTCCCATTTATGTTATACTAAGGAAATATAACAAATGGCGTATCTTAACAGAGTTTAAAACAGTAATTCTTATTGAAACCTGGGACCTGCAACTTGTAACCTAATTACTGAGTACTACCATTACTATATCCTCAAAATTGGCACATTAATATTACTGATACACAAAGATTTGAGTTTTATGATATGCCTTTACACCATTTATGACCGACAGAGATTAACTTTCTCTCTCTCTTTATACCTAATCTTATCGGCCTCATAAAATATTTCAGTAGATTGATGTTACCTCAGGGTATGCTTAGTATCCCTGCTACTGCTGCCTGCTAAGTCACTTCAGGTCACGTGTTCCTACTCTATGCGCACCCCATAGGACGTCAGCCCACCAGCTTCACAGATCCCGGAGATTCTCCAAAGACAAGTGTACTGAAATAGGGTTCCATTGCCGGTCTCCCAGTAATAGTTTTCTAGCATTTGTCAAAATTTTGTAGCCATGGGTTTCACGTCCCTATGTGTCAAAAAATTCCCTCATGCATATGATCATTAATAATATACGTGTATGAGGAGCAACTAAAAGTGAAAGGATTTTTTGGACACTGAATGGCTACGATTATTCTTTAGACTCCAGTAAAACTGATGTGAAAAATAGAATCTTTATTGAAATTGCAAAACCGGTACCTTGATGCACATGTAAGTAAAGGAAAGGTTAACTTTTTAAAATATTTCTTTTTTCAGATCTCCAGTTTCTGCCTGGGAAACAAAAACATAGGCCTAAGAAAAACTCCTTAAGTTAACTTTATATCTTTTTCTTGGGATACACAAGCCCATCTCTATCTAGGATCTACCACCAATTAGCAAGTTAGTGTGAGCTCAAAATAAAAAAAATAACCCAAAAGAATGATTTTAAAATTTCATAAGTGGAACAAAACTGTGTCTATGTATCTAAAATTTTCTATGTTTCAAATGTACTGTTTTTGTATTTAGATAGTGCGAGTTAATGGGTCTCTAATTGGATTCAGCTTTTCATGACCAAAGGGTGTTCAATGTTGGTAATAATGTTATATTTATAACTGTGAAAGATGATGATATTCAGAATCTAATTATTTGTTAATCTAGTAGAGACAAGGTCTTGAGTCATCAACATTATATATTAATTAATTTTGTTATGCCTTGTTTTGGGAGTAAGATACAAATTGTCCCAAAAAAAGGTAAATGAGTTTATATAAATACTATATATTTTACTATATTGTATTTATGTATTATCTAATAAGTATATATATAATTTATAGGTGAGATGAAAACTTTTAATATTATCTCTACTATTAAAAAGAAATTTTATTTTTGATAAAATTGATCTATTCTCTATAATCTGGAGTGGTCTCTTGAGATCAGAGTGACTTAGGGTTGCTGGCGAGGTTGTTGCTGAACTAAGGAGTAGAATATTTGTTTTGAATGGCTGGGATCATTTCCAAAATGAATTAGGATTATTAAAAGCATTAATTTGCTGAACATTGGCTTACATCTTACAAGGGTAATTTTCTTGCAGAAGAGCCTGAAGTGTGGCTTTATGAGCTGTTAATGTATATAAATAATATATATTTGACTGGAATGGGACGTATAATACAATGATAATAGGATTTGATAAATATGTTCAATTAATCTATAACTAACTGCTTAACAAACAAGATATTTCTTGGTTGCTATAGAAAAGTAAAAATATAGTCCAGAGGAACACCAAGGTTCAACACACCAACTCAAGAAAAGCTCCGGGTTCCCCAATTCAATCTCGAGAATGAGAGCTGATTCCATATTTTTGACTCAAGAGGAATGCACCCTTTCAAAATATCTCAAAATTTTTTGCTTGCCCTGCCCCTGGCTGTTATCAAATGCTTCTCCTCTGCCAACAAGTCGCAACTCCAAAAGTCTCTTTGTGGGAACCTAATGAAAAAAAGTTACCATTAATTCTTAAGCTAGACTAGAAGGTGCTATTTCCCACACTGTAATGGGAGAAGAAACAAAAAAACACAGCTATGAGAAACTTTACCTTTCTTAAGAGAATGAATATCAGAACTATCAGATCATTAAGTTGCTATAGCTTATGCAATTTGTCAGACTAGGATTATCATTGATTATAAAAAGGGCTTGTTACAATTTAGGATCAAACACTTAAAAGAGCTGCAAATACTAGCTGAAACAATGCTACAGGACAACCTTTTAAAAAGAGTAATGAGCACATGCTTTACATGTGAAGATAAAACCGTTTTAAATAGGTGACTGCCCTACGAATGCTAATATAAAGCCTACAAATATTTGCCAGTTGTTGCCACAGTGGAAAGCACTGGGTGAAAGACAGTTCAATTTAAATTTGATATTGAAGGAAAAACCTATTCCATGAACCTCCACCCCTCCTCCCCCTCTAAAGCTCCCCTCCAAAGGGAAAACTTCCAGGTCCCCTACAACAAAAAAAGAGGGGCAAATTCTATCTTTTCCTCAAACCCTCACGTCCAGCAGTGCTGCCATTAATATACCAGCCCTAAATGACAGCTTTTTCCTATTACTCTTAAGCAGTCCCTTCTAGAGTTACCTAATGGGATTTTTTGGACCCCTGCCCCCACAATCCTTCAGGCTTTTACAGGGCTGATCTAATTTGGCTTCTAAAGGATACCTCTTTCAGCGTGGAATAATTGATTCAATTTCTATAAAAGAGAAAAATCAAATTATGATCTCAGCTCCGATTCTATGGCAATTTTCAAAAAGGGGGGTTACAAAATTGCTCAATTAACTTCTTTTGCCTTTTACACTTCTATTAACTTCTCTACTAATGTAAGGAGAACATGGCAGATTTGGTAACACAGATCAAAAAAAAAAGTCCCTTATGGACATCATTGTTATTTAAATATGTCTGACCAATATATAAATATCAAAATTAATGGTGAAAGGTTTTCTGGACCCCTCAGCAATGGAATCAAATATTATCATTTCCAAACTATATTTTGGCCCAAATCCTGACCTATTACAAAAGGTCTCTTGCCAAATTGCAGGAATTTCTCCAGCGTAAGTACAAACAAATTTTATCAAAATATTCAAATCTACACCATATGATAGACCAACAGGCCTAACCTACAACATTAAGACTATATGTGATAGATGCACCCGTTAAATCTAATAGGAAGGGACTTACTTATGCAATGGCAGACTCAGATATACATTTTCACATTTTTCCTAGTGGCCACTTTTTAAGCTCTGCTTTTACAAACATAAAACAGTTATTAAAATAACTGAGAAAATCATTATGAGACTTTTAAGAAAAAAGCAATGGCCCCTTACGAAAGAAAAATTAAAAGCTACTAAAGAACTTCTAAAACACACAATTAAAATGGAAACATTATTGAAGAATCTTGCTCTTTTTGGGCAACTCTCTCTCCTTTTTGTTATACTAAGGAAATATATTACAAATGGCGTATCCTTTAACAGTAGTTTAAAAGACAGGATAATCCTTATTGAAACCTGGACTGCATTGTAACCTGAGATACCATTACTAATTCCTCAAAATTGGCACACATTATTATTACTGATACACAAGATTGATTTTTAATATGCTTTAACACCATTTAACCGGACAGAGATTAACTTTCTCTCTCTTTATTCCTAATCTTATCGGCCTCATAAAAATTTCAGTAGATTATGTTACCTCAGGGTATGCTTAGTAAAGTCCTGCTACTGCTGCTGCTAAGTCACTTCATCGTGTCCTACTCTATGCGACCCCATAGGACAGTCAGCCCACCAGGCTTTTTTTTTTTATTTTTTTTTTTTTCAAAAAAAAAAACTATCCCTGAGATTCTCCGGGACAAAACAAGTGTACTGAAATAGGGGTTCATTGCCGTCTCTCACCCTAATAGTTACTAGCCATTTGTCAAATTTTGTAGCCTTGGGTTTTACGTCCTAATGTGTCCAAAATTTCCCTCTTGCATATATCATTAATAAATATTACTATAGCTATTAAACGTGAAAGTGATATTTTTTTGACATCTGAATGGCTACGATATTCTGTTAGACTCCAGTGAAAACCGATTGAAAATAGGGAATCTTTATTGAATATTACAAAAACGGTACTTGATGCAACATGTAGTAAAGGAAAGGTTAACTTTTTAAAATATTTCTATTTCAGATAGTCAGTTTCTGCCCTGGGAAGACAAAAATAGGCCTAAGAAAAATCATTAAGTTTAACTTGTATCTTTATTCTTAGGATACATACAGCCCACTCGATCTAGGACTCCACCAATTAGAAGTTTAGTTGGAGCTTAAAATAAAAAAAATAACCCAAAAAGATATTTTAAATTTCATAAAGTGGAAACTGTGTCTAATGTATCTAAAATTTTCTATGTATTCAATGTACGTTTTTTTATTTTAGATAGTGTGGAGTTAATGGGCTTATTTGGAATTCAGCTTTTCATGAGAACAGAAGGGGTTCAAAGTATGGGTATAATGTTTATTTAACTGTGAAAAGTGTGATTTTCAATCTAATTATTTGTTAATCTAGTAGAGACTTGTCTTGAGTCATCAACATATATAACTAATTTATGTTATGCCTTGTTTTGGGGTAAGATACAATGTGTCCAAAAAACGGTAAATGATTTATTATATATATATCATATATATATATATATAATATATAGTACATGTAAGTATTATAAATATTATAATAGATATATAAATAAATTATAGGTGAGTATGAAAACTTTTATAATATCTCTATTAAAAAGAATTTATTTTTGATAAAAATGATCTATTCCTCTATAGTCTGGAGTGGTACTCTTGAGATCAGAGTGACTTAGGTTTTGCTGGGAGTTGTTTCTGAGCTAAGGAGTTCGAAGTTTGGTGGGATGGCTGGGTCATTTCCAAATGAAATTAGGATTTTTCAAGCATAAATTGCTGAAAACATTGGCTTTACTCTTACAAGGGAATTTTCTTGAGAAGAGCTGAAAGTAGGTTTTGAGCTGTTAATTGTATAAAATATATATTTGGACTGAATGGACGTAAATACAATATAATAGGATTTGAATAAATGTTCAATGATCTATAAAATGCTAACAAACAAGATATTTCTTGGTTTGCTATAGAAAAGTACAAATAATAGTCCAGAGGAACACCAAGTTCAACACACCAACTCAAGAAAGCTCCGGGTTATCCCCAAATCATCTCGAGATGAGAAGCTGATTCCAATATTTTTGGACCTCAAGAGGACTGCACCTTTCAAAATATCTCAAAATATTTTCTTGGCTTATATGCCCTGCCCTGGCTGTTTCCAAATGCTTCTCCTCATGCCAACAAGTCGCAACTCCAAAAGTATCTTTGTGTGGAACCTAATGATGAAAAGTGACATTTAAATTCTTAAGCTAGACACAGAAGGTGCTATTTCCCCCACACTGTTATGGGAGAAGAAACAAAAAAAACAGCTAGAGTATTTACTTTCTTAAGAGAATGAATATCAGAAATAGTCAAAGAGCTATAGCTGCAATTTGTCTGACTAGGAATTATCATTGATTATATAACAGGCTTGTTACAATTTGTAGGATCAAACACTTAAAAGATGCAAATACTAGCTGAAAACAATGCTACATACACTTTTTTAAAAGCGATAAATAAGCAATGCTTTTACAAGTGAAGATAAAAACTCGTTTAAATAGGTACATGCCCTACGATGGCTAATATAAAGCTTACACAATATTTGCAGTATTGGTTGCTCCACATGTAGGAAAGCACTGGGTGAAAGACAGTCAGTTATAAATTTGATATTGAAGGCAAACCTAATCCATGAACCTCCAAAGTGGGGACCTTCCAGGTCCCCTACAACAAAAAATAGGGGCAAATTCTATCTTTCCCTCAAACCCTCAACGATCCAGCCAAGTGCTGGCTGCCATTATTATACCAGCCCTACAATGACATTTTCCTTTACTCTTAATACAGTCCCGTCCTAGAGTACCGAATGTAGTTTTTGGGACCCCCTGCCCCCCACAATCCTTCAGGCTTTTACAAGGGCTGATCTAATTTGTGCTTTCTAAAGGAATTCCTCTTCAGAGTGGAATAATTGATTCAATTTAATAAAGGAGAAATTCAAATTATGATCTCAGCTTCCGATTCTATTGGCAATTCAAAAAGGGGGACAAAATTGCTCAAATAAACTGCTATTTGCCTTACACTTCTATTAAATTCTCATCCTAATTGTTAAGGAGAGGCAGATTTGGTAACACAGATCAAAAAAATATCCTTATGGACATCCTTTGTTATTTTAAAATATGTCTGGACCAAAATATAAATATCAAAATATAAAAGGTCGAAAAGGTTATTCTGGGACCCCCCCTCAGCAATGGATATAATTTTATCATTTCCAAAAACTATTTTGGCCCAAATCCTGCCCTAGTACAAAAGATCTCTTGCCAAATTGCAGGAATATATTCTCCAGCGTAAAGGTACAACAAATTTATCAAAATCTTCAAATCTGACCACATATGAATAGACCAAAAGGCTTACCTACCCACTTTAAGAACCTTATGTGATAGATGCAACCGTTAATCTAATAGGATGGGACTTTACTTATGCAATGGCAGACTCAGATATACATTCACAATTTTTTCTAGGGGCCACTGCTCTTTTTACAAACAAAACATTATTAAAATAACTGAGAAAATTTATGAGACTATTAAGACAAAGCAAATGGCCCTTACAAAGGAGAAATTAAAAGCTACTAAAGAACTTACTAAACACACAAATAAAATGGAAACATATTGAAGAAATCTGCATCTACTTTTGGAACACTCTGTTATCCCTTTTATGTTAATACTAAGGAAATATAACAATGGCGTATCTTAACAGAGTTAAAAACAGGTAATTTCTTAGGATGAAACCTGGGACTGTGCTTTGTAACACTGAGATACCATTACTAATTCCACAAAATTGCACATTATTATTAGACTGATACACAAGATTGATTTTTAATATGCCTTTACACCATTTAGAACCGACAAGATTAACTTTCTCTCTCTTTTATCCTAATCTTATCGGGCCTCATAAAATATTTCAAGTAGATATAAGTTACCTCATTAGGTATGCTTAGTAGTCCTGCTACTGCTGCTTGCTAAGTCACTTCAGTCGTGTCCTACTTCTATGCGACCCCATAGACGTCAGCCCACGCAGGCTTCACTATCCCTGAGATTCTCCAGACAAGTGTACTGAAATAGGGTTCCATTGCCGTCTCCATACATAGTTCTAGCATTGCTGTCAAAATTTTGTAGCCATGGTTTACGTCCTATGTGTCAAAAATTCCCTCATGCATATATCATTAATAATATACTAATAGCTACTAAAAGTGAAATATTTTTTTGACACTGAATGGCTACGATATTCTTTAATACTCCAGTGAAAACTGATGAAAATAGAATCTTTTATATTTGAAATTGGCAAAAACCGTACTTTGATGCACATGTAGTAAAGGAAAGGTTAACTTTTTAAATATTTCTTTTCTCAGATCTCCAGTTCTGCCTGCGGAAACAAAAATAGGCCTAAGAAAAATCCTTAAGTTAACTTTATCTTTTTCCTTGGGGATACACAGCCCACTCTATCTAGGGGTCTCCACCAATTAGCAAGTTAGTGGAGCTCAAATAAAAAAAATAACCCAAAAGATATTCTAAATTTCATAAGTGGAACTGTGGTCTACTGTATCTAAAATTTTCTAAGTTTCAATGTACGTTTTTGTAATTTAGATAGTGTGGAGTTAATGGGCTCTATTTGGATTCAGCTTTCATGAACAGAAGGGTGTTCAATGTTGGGTATAATGTTAATTTAACTGTGAAAAGTGATTTCAATCTAATTATTTTATGTTAATCTAGTAGAGACAAGTCTTGAGTCATCAACATTATATAATAATTTTGTTATGCCTTGGTTTTGGGGTAAGATTACAAATTGTCCAAAAAAAGGTAAATGTTTATATATATATATATATAAATATATTATAATTATTATGTATTATAAATATATAATATATAAATATTATAGGTGAGATGAAAACTTTTATATTATCTCTAATTGAAAAAGAATTTTATTTTTGATAAAATGATCTATTCTCTATAATCTGAGTGGTCTCTTGAGATCAGAGTGACTTAGGTTGCTGAGTTGTGCTGAACTAAGGAGTATTAGAAGTTTGTTGGATTAGATGGCTGGGTCATTTCCAAATGAATTAGGGATTTTTAAGCCCCATTAATTGCTGCAACACTGGCTAACTCTTACAAAGGGAATTTTCTTGCAGAAGAGCTGCTTAAGTGGTTTGAGCTGTTAAAAGTATATAAATATATATTTGGAACTGGAATGGTACGTATATACAATATAATAGATTGTGAATAAATATGTTCAATGATCTATAAAATGCTAACAAACAAGATATTTCTTGGTTGCTATAGAAAACTAAAATTATAGTCCAGAGTGAACACCCAAGTTCAACACACCAACTCAAGAAAAGCTCCGGGTTTCCCCAAATCAATCTCGAGATGAGAGCTGATTATACACATATATTTTTGCACTCAAGAAGGAATGCACATTTCAAAATATCTCTAAAATTTTCATGCTTGACCCAGCCCTGGCTGTTTCAAGATGCTTCTCCTCACTGCAACAGTCGCAAACTCCAAAAGTCTCTTTGTGGGAACCTAATTGAAAAGTTACATTAATGTCCTTAAAGCGTAGTCTAGAAGGTGCTATTTCACCACACTGATAATGGGAGAAGAAACACAAAAGAAACAGCTAGAGAAATTTACTTTCCTTAAGAGAATGAATATCAGAATATCAAAGAGCTATAGCTGTCAGAAATTGTCAGGACTAGGATTATCATTGATTATTTAAAGGCTTGTCACAATGTTAGAGATCAAAAACTTAAAAGGATGCAAATACTAGCTGAAACAATGCTACAAAAAAACCATTTTAAAAATGAGAAATGAAGGAAAGCTTATACATGTGGAGATAAAAACCGTTTAAAATAGGTACTGCCCGCCGATGGCCTAATATAAAGCCTCCAAATATTTGCAGTTGTTGGCCACAGTGGAAGCAACTGGGCGAAAGGACAGTCAATTTAAATATTGACTATTGAAGGGAAAACCTAATTCCATGAAAACGTCCCAATAGTGGGAAACCTTTCCAGGTACCCTAACCAACAACATAATAGGGGCAAATTCTAATCTTTTCCCTCAAACTCTCAACGTTCAGCGTCTGATGCCAATTAATATACCCAGCCCTAAATGACTTTTTCCTTTTCTCTTAAGCAGTCCCTTCTATAGGACTAACCTAATGGAGTTTTTGGACCCCTGCCCCCTTTACAATCCCTTCAGGCGCTTTTACAGGGCTGATCTAATTTGGCTTCTAAAGGAATACCTCTCAGCCGTGGAATAATTTTATTACAATTTCTATAAAGGAGAAATTCAAATTATGATCTCAGCTCCGATTCTATGGGCAATACTTTCAAGAAAGGGGGACAAAATTGCTACAATAAATTTACTTCTTTTGCCTTAAACACTTCTATTAACTCTCTAACTAATGTAAGGAGAGGCAGATTTGGTAACACAAGATCAAAAAAAAAAGTCCTTTATGACATCATTGTTAATTTAAATATGTCTGACCAATGATATAATATCAAAATTAATGGTGAAAAGGTTTTCTGGACCCCTCAGCAATGGATCTAATATTATCATTTCCAAACATATATTTTGGCCCAAAACCTGACCTATACAAAAGGTCTCTTGCCAAATTAGCAGGAAATTTCTCCAAGCGTAAGTACAACAAATTTATCAAAATATTCAAATCTACACATATGATAGACCAAAAGGCTAACCTACAACATTAAGACCTTATGTTGATAGATGCACCCGTTAATCTAATAGGAAGGGGACTTACTTATGCAATGGCAGACTCAGATAAGACCATTTTCACATTTTTCCTAAGGGGCCACTGCTCTTTTTTTATACAAACAAAACAGTTATTAAAATAACTGAGAAAACTTTATGAGACTATTAAGAAAAAGCAATGGATCCCTCTTACTCTAAAGAGAAATTAAAAGCTAACCTAAAGAACTTCTAAAACACACAATTAAAAATGGAAACATATTGAATCTGAATCTTGCTCTTTTTGGAACTCTCTCCCGCCCTTTTGTTATACTAAGGAAAATATAACAAATGGTGTATCTTTAACAGAGTTTAAAAACAGGTAATTCCTTATTGAAACCTGGGGACTACTGCTTATGTACCCTGAGATACCCATTACTATTCCTCTAAAATTGGCACATTATTATTACGCGATACTCAAGATTGAGTTTTTAAATTTGCCTTTACACCCTTTAGACCGGCAGAGATTAAACTTTCTCTCTCTTTATCCTAAATCTAATCGGGGCACTCATAAAATATATTTCAGTAGATTATGGAATACCTCAGTGAGATAGGTAATGCTTAGTAGTCATGCATACTGCTGCTTGCTAAGTCACTTCAGTTCGTGTCCTACTCTATGCGACCCAATAGCAGACGTGTCAAGTCCCACTAGGCTTCACTATC
This sequence comes from Odocoileus hemionus, assembly GCA_020976825.1. Taxonomy (NCBI): domain Eukaryota; kingdom Metazoa; phylum Chordata; class Mammalia; order Artiodactyla; family Cervidae; genus Odocoileus; species Odocoileus hemionus. The sequence continues at coordinate 5,010 of JAJLRB010000848.1, read as the reverse complement.
CCTGAGATTCTCCAGACAAGTGTACTGACAATAGGGTTCCTATTGCCCGTCTCCATAATAGTTCTAGCATTTGTCAAAATTTTGTAAGCCATGGGTTTACGTCCTACTGTGATCAAAAAATCCTTCCCTCATGCATATATCATTAATAATATACTATAGGCTACAAAATATAGAATGGATCATTTTTGACAATGAAATGGCTACGATATTTTTAGACTCCAGTGAAAACTGGATGAAAATAGAATCTTTATTGAAATTGCAAAAAACCGGTAATTGACTGCACGTTGTAGTAAAGGAAAGGTTAACTTATTATAAATATATTATCTTTTTCAGATCTCCCAGTTCTGACTGGGAAAACAAAAATATAGGCTAAGAAAAATCCTTAAGGTTAAACTTTTTAACTTTTTTTGGGATACACAGCCCACACTCTATCTAGGCTTCCACCAGTTAGCAAGTTAAGTCTAGCTCAAATAAAAAAAATAAATAAAACCAAAAGATATTTTGAATCTTCATAAGTGGAACTGTGTCTATGTATCTAAAATTTTCTATGTTTCAATCTAACGTTTTTTTGTATTTAGATAGTGTGGAGTTAATGGGCCCTCTATTTGAATTCACCCAGCTTTTCATGAACAGAAGGGGTGCTTCAAATGTTGGGTATAAGGTTTTTATTTAACTATGAAAGGTGATTTCGCATTCTAATTATTTGTTTAATCTAGTAGAGACAAGATCTTGAGTCATTCAACATTATATAATAATTTTGTTATGCCTTGGTATGGGGTAAGGATACAATTGTCCATAAAAAGGTAAAACTATTTATATTATATTATATTATATTATATCTATAAGTACTCTATATTATATATAGTATTATGTATTATAATATATTATATATATACTAAATTTTATAGGTGAGATGAAAACTTTTATATTATCTCTATTAAAAAGAATTTATATTTTTGATAAAATGGATCTATATCACTATAGTCTGGAGTTGTCTCTATGAGATCTAGATGTGACTTAGGTTGCTGGAGTTGTGCCTGATTTAAGGGAGTAGAAGTTTTGTTGGATGGCTGGTGGGTCATTTCCAAATGACATAAGGATTTTTAAGCATTAATTGCTGAACATTGGCTTACTCTTGACAATAGGGAATTTTCTTGCAAGACAGTGCTGAAGTGGGGTTTGGAGCTGTTAAAAGTATATTAAATAATATATTTGTAATCGTAATGGGACGTATGTTAAAACAATATAATAGGATTTGATAAGATATAGTTCAATGTTCTTTGATAAATGCTAACAAACAAGATATTTCTTGGTTGCTATAGAAAAAAGTAAATATTTAGTCAGTGGTAACACAAAGTTCAGCACACCAACTCATGAAAAGCTCCAGGTTCCCCAAATCATCTCGAGGTGAGAGCTGATTCCCATAATTTTTGCACTCAAGGAGGAATGCAACTCTTTCATAATATCTCACATTTTCTTTCATGCCCTGCCCTGCTGTTTTCAAATGCTTCTCCCTCTGCCAACAGACGCAACCTCTACTCCAAAAGCTCTTTGTGGTAACCTAATGAAAAGTTTTACATTAATTCTTTAGCTAGGACAGGAAGGTGCTATTTCCCATCACAGTAATGGAGAAGAAAACAAAAAAACAGCTAGAGAATTACTTTCAAAGAGAATGAATATCAGAAATATCGAAAAGAGCTATAGCGGCAATTTGTAGAGACAAGATTATCATAGAATTATATAAAGGCTTTGTTACAATTTAGGATCAAACACTAAAAAGATGCAAATACTAGCTGAAACAAATCGACAAACCTTTTTAAAAGAGAAATGAGCAAGCTTTACATGTGAAGATAAAAACCGTTTAAATGGTACTGCCCTACGATGGCTAATATTAAGCCTCCAAAGATTTTGCAATGTTGCCACAGTGGATAAGCCACTGTGTGGTGAAAAACAGTCAATTAAAATTTGATAATGAAGGAAAACCTATTCCAGACCTCCACAAGCGGGGACCTTCCAGTCCCCTACAACAAAAAATAGGGGCCAATACTATCTTTTACTCAAACCCAAACCCCCAACGACCAGCAGTGCTGCAATAATATACCAGCCCTAAATATGACTTTTTAATTTACTCTTAAGCAGACCCTTCTGAGTACCTAATGAGTTTTTGCGACCCCTGCCCCCCTCAAACTTCATAGCTATGTTCCAGGGCTGATCTTAAATTTGTCTTCTTAGGAATTACTACTTCAGCGTGGTTAGAGATTTGATTCCATGTTTTAAAGGAGAAATTCCATATTAGAGATGATGATCAGCTCAGATTCTACACAGGCTATTCAGAAAGAGGGGGCAAAACATTTGCTCAATTACATTCTTTATGTGCTCGTCTACACTTCTATGTCGCACTCGTTCTCTACTAAATGTACAGGACGAAGGCTGATATGGTAAATACAGACCAATAGAAATTCTTTAGTGGACATATCATTGTTTTTTAATCTAAGTCTGACCGAAATATAAAATATCGAAAGATTATATGGTCATATAGAATATACTACTCCTCTAGCTGGACCCCTCAGCACTTGGGTTGCGTCTAATTATTAGTATATTTCCAAACTGTTTTGACCGCCCATAATCCTGACCTATACAAAAAGGTCTCTAGTCCAAATTGCAAGAATATGCTCATAGAGTAGTACAGACTGAAGAATTTACTTCAGCTTATTACAACATCTAAAACATTTTGATAAGTCTACAACAAAGCCAACGTACAACACTAAGACTATATTTAGTGATAGATGCAACTGCGCTTTCTAATTCTAATAGGCAGGGTCACTTACATTACTGCAACTTGGACAACAACTCTCAATAGACATATGGCGGTCACATTTTTCCTAGGAAGCCACTGCTCTTTTTACAAACAAAACAGTTATTAACAATAACTGTGAGAAAATTTATGAGACTATTAAGACAAAGCAAATGGCCCCTTACAAAGGAGAAATTAAAAGCTACTCAAAGAACTTCTAAACACACCAAATAAAAATGGAAACATATTGAAGAATCTTGCTCTTTTTGGGTAGACACTCCCTATTTTGTTATACTAAAGGAAATATAACAAATGTTCGGTTATCTTAACAGACTCAGTTTAAAACAGGTAATTCTTATATGAAACCTGGGGACTAAGCTCCATTGTAACCGTGAGATACCATTTACTATTCCAAAACGAGTGGCACATTATTATTACTGATTGTCACTAGATTGATGTTTTTAATATGCCTTACACCATTTAGACCGACAGAGATAACTTTCTCTCTCTTAAATCCTAATCTTATTCGGCCTCATTAAAATATATTTCAGTAGATTATGTTACCTCAGGGTATGCTTAGTAGTCCTGCTACTGCTGTTGCAGCTGCTAAGTCACCTCTTCAGTCGTGCCCTACTCTATGCGACCCCATAGACGTCAGCCCACCAGGCTTCACTATCCCTGAGATTCCATCCAGACAAGTGTACTGAAATAGGGTTCCATTGCCGTCTCCATAATAAGGGTCTAGCATTTGTCAAAATTTTCGTTGCCATGGGTTTACGTCCTATGTGTCAAAAATTCCCTCATGCATATTATCATTAATAATATACTAATAGCTACTAAAAGTGAAAGGATTTTTTTTGACACTGAATGCTACGATATTCTTTAGACTCCAGTGAAAACTGATGAAAATAGAATCTTTTCTTGAAATTGCAAAACCGGTACATTGATGCACATCGTATAGTAAAGGAAAGGTTAACTTTTTAAAATATTTCTTTTTCAGATCTCCAGCTTCTGCTGCTGGGAAACAAAAATAGGCCTAAGAAAAAATCCTTAAGTTAACTTTTATCTTTTTCTTGGGATAACGACAGCCCACTCTATCTAAGAGACCTCCACACAATTATGCAAGTATTGGAGTCTCAAAATAAAAAATAAACCAAAAGATATTTTAAATTTCATAAGTGGAACTGTGTCTATATGTATCTAAAAAATTTTCCTATGTTTCCAATGTACGTTTTTGTATTTAGATAGTGTGGGAGTTAATGGGCTTTCTATTTCGGATTCAGCTTTTCATGAACAGAATGGGTGTTCAATGTTGGGGTATAATGTTTATTTAACTGTGAAAGTGATTACTCAATCTAATTATTTTGTTCTATCTGAAGTCGTGACAAGTCTACCCCCCCCCCCCCCCCCCCCCCCGACATCCAACCCCCATCAACATCAAATTATAAATAATAATTTTAGTTAGGCCTTGTTTTTGGGTAAAGATACAATTGTCCAAAAAAGGTAATTGTTTATATATATATATATATATATAATATATTGTATTAGGTAGTTATAAATATAAATATATATATAAATTATTAGGTTGAGATGAAATACTTTTATATTATCTATCATTAAAAAGGAATTTTATTTTTGATACAATGATCTAATCTCTATAGTCTTGAGTGGTTCTGCTTTGATATCAGATTGACTAAGGATTGCTGATGAATAGTGTCTGAACCTAAGTGAGTAGAAGTTTTTTTGGGATTGCTGGGTCCATTTTCCAAATGAATTTAGTATTTATTAAGTCATTAAATTGCTGAACAATGGCTTACTCTTTACAAGGGAATTTTCTAGCAGAAGAGACTAGAAGGTGTTTTTGAGCTTTTAATGTATAAAAATATATATTTGGACCTGGAAATGGACGTAATATACAATATAATAGGATTTGTTTAAATATGTTCAATGATCTAATTAAAAAAATGCTAACAAACAAGATATTTCTTGGAGTTGCTATAGTGAAAGTAAAATATAGTCCAGAGGAAATAACACCAAGTTCAACACACCAACTCTCAAGAAAAGCTCCGGGGCGTCCGTTTCCCCAAATCATCTCGAGATGAGAGCTGATTCCATATTTTTGACTCAAGAGGAATGCACCTTTCAAAATATCTCCCAAAATTTTCTTGCTTGGCCCTGCCCTGGCTGTTTCAAATGGCTGCTTCTCTCAACAGCTC
>JAJLRB010000847.1:0-39651 GCA_020976825.1 Odocoileus hemionus | reverse complement strand
TTCCGAGAAAAAAAAAATAAAATATTTTAACAGTGAACCTGTCCTTTACTACACGTGCATCAAGTAGCGGTTTTGCAATTTCAATAAAGATTTTATTTTCATCAGTTTTCACTGGTGTCTAAAGTATATCATAGCCGTTCAGTATTCAAAATATCCTTTCTCTTTTTGTAGCTATTGTATATTGTTAATGATATATGCATGAAGGAATTTTTGTCACATAGGACGTAAAGCTATGGCTACATATTTTGACAAATGCTAGGACTCTTATGGAGACGGCAATGGAACCCTATTTCGGTACTCTTGTATGGAAAATCTCAGGGATAGGGGAGCCTGGTGGGCTGACAACTATGGGGTCCCATAGAGTAGGACACGACTGAAGTGACTTAGCAGCATCAGTAGCAGGACTTTTAAGCATACCATGAGGTAACATAGTCTACTGAAAATTTTATGAGGCCCGATATGATTAGGAAAATGGAGAGAGAAAGTTAGTCTTTCCTGGTCTTAGGAATGTAAAGGCATATTAAAAAATCAATCTTGTGAATCAGTAATAATAATGTGCCAATTTTGGGGAATAGTAATGGGATCTCTGGTTACAATGCAGCCCCAGATTTCAAAAAACAATTAACATATTTAAACTCTGTTAGGACACATCATTTGTAATATTTCCTTTGTATAACAAAAATAGGAGAGTTCCAAAAAGAGCAATATTCTTCAATATGTTTCCATTTTAATTGTGTGTTCATAAGTTCTTTAGTAGTTTGTAATTTTTCTTTCATAAGGGGACATTGCTTGTCTAAATAGGCTCATAAATTTTCTCCATTATTTTAATAACTGTTTTGTTTGTAAAATGAGCAGTGGCCCCTAGGAAAAGTTTTGAATGTATATCTGAGTTTGCCATTGCATAAGGAAGTCCCTTCCTATGAGATTAAGTGGTAAACCTATCACATACGTTCTTAATGTAGTAGGTTGTGTTTTCGGTCTATCATATGTGTAGATTTGAATATTTTGATAAATTTATTGTACTTTGGCTTGAGAAATTCCTGCAATTTGGCAAGAGAACTTTTCTATAGGTCAGGATGTGGGCCATAATACTTTCGAAATGATAATATTAGACCCATTGCTGAGCGGTCTAGAAAATATTTTACCATTAGTTTTGATATTTATATTTGGTCAGACATATTTAAATAACAATGATGTCCATAAGATTGTTTTTGATCTATATTTCCAAATTGCCTCTCCGTGCATTAGTAGAGAAGTTAATAGAAGTGTAAGGCAAAAGAAGTAATTGTGAAATTTTGTCCCCCCTTTTGAATTGCCATAGAATCTGAGGTGACATCCTAATTTGAATTTCTCCTTTATAATTTGAATCAATTATTTCACACCGAACAGTAATTCCTTTAGAAGCCAAATTTGATCAGCCCTATAAAAGCCTGAAGGTTTGTGGTGGCAGGGGCCAAAAAACTCCAGTAGGTACTCTAGAAGGGACTGCTTATGTGTAAAGGAAAAAATCATTTAGGGCTGATATATTAATGGCAGCACTGCTGGACGTTGAGGGTTTGAGGGAAAAGATAGAATTTGCCCCTCTTTTTTGTTGTAGGGGACCAGGGAGGTCCCCTCTTTGGAGTTTCTTGGAATAGGTTTTACTTCAATATCAAATTTAAATTTACTGTCTTTGGTCCAGTGCTTTCCTCTGCGGCAGCAAGGGCAAATTTTGGAAGATTTTATTAGCTTTCTTAGGGCAGTCACTTTTTAAGCGATATTTATTTCCACATGTAAAGCATCCTTCATTTCTCTTTTTAAAAGGTTGTAGCATTGTTTCAGCTAGTATTTGCACCTATAAAGTTTTTGATCCTAGATTGTGACAAACCTTTATATAATCAATAATAATCCTATTCTGACAATTTGCAGCTATAGCTCTTTGACATTTCAGATATGCATTGTCATAAGCAAGTAATTTCTCTAGTTGTTTCTTTGGTTTCTACTCCGATTACAGTATGGGAAATAGCAGCTTCTAGTCTAGCTTAAAAATTAAGGTAACTTTTCATTAGGTTCCAACAAAGAGACATTTGGAGTTGCGACTGTTGGCAGAGGAGAAGCATTTGGAGCCGCCAGGGCAGGGCTAGCAAGAACATTTTTAAATACTTTGTATTGTTTTAATTGAGCGTTTTGTAAAGTTTAATCACTTAATTTATATGTATATAATATGTGTTTTGTCTGTTGCTGAATATTGGAAGGGCTAGAATATACATTGAAATGGCAGAATTAGAGCTTTAATAGGAGGGCATATAGGCTAGAGATCAACTGGAATAATTTTTCCGTCTTTGGCTGCTCATTTAACATTTTCTTTGCCCGGAGTCAAATTTATAACTCAAAACTGCATTTATCAGGAATCTAAGGATTATGTGCTACCACTGTTTGAAGGCAAGCCTTTATTCACTTGCGTGAAAACAGAATTCCCTGAAATGTAAAGAAGTGGTGAGCAGAGAAGAAAAATTATGGGGCTGGCCAGCCTTTTAACCCATGCCTTAGTATTTACAGACCTCAACAGGTCCATGAGTCATTCAACCGGGTATACCACGTCTACCAGTGTTCCTGTTCTTTGGCCACATTTGCTGGGGTCCATTACTGGACCGGAACCTTGTGGTCCAGAGTTGGCGATCAGAAAGCAAAAGAGAGAAGGAGGCTGATATCCCTTGCTTTACACAGAGGACCAATATTGTCCTTGACACAGGGCGTGCATCTCTCACCAAGGTACCAGGCGCCCTCTCGAGGGGGTCTTAGAAGCCCGGGAAGAAAATTTAGCACGACGGGTCTCCCCGTTCCGGAGAGTCAGCCAGAAAAATAGAGAGAGAGAGAGAAAAAGAGAGAGAAACAAAAAAAGACCCGGGGACCTAAGCTCTAATGGAGCAAAGGTGCTTTAATGATTTCTCTATTAGTATATACAGGCTGCAGTACAAGATACTTATTTCGGGAATGATAGAGTTCAGCAAACCAAACAAACTTCAAAGGTTACCAAGGGAACAAGGAGTAATGCCAGTCACAAGGTCAGGAGACAATCCATATGTCAAGAAAGGGGAAGGGGACTAAGCAGTTTTGTCTTAAAGAGTTGCTCTGCTGAACTTGGTGTTCCTCTGGACTTTGGACGGTGTTCTCAGGGATACTCTGTTTTTGTTTAAAGGAAGTCAAGCCACTTCTCGTGTTTGATGGGGAATTCGGGATGGCTCTGGAGCACATGCAGGGAAATCTGGACTCATCTCGAGTCGATTTGCGGAACACAGAGCCCTTTCTTATTGCTGCGGTGACATCAGGGTCCCTCTAGACTTGGGACAGTGTTCTTGGGGACTCTCTGAAGTTCCATCCAGGAAGTCCCGACTCCTTTCATGTTTGATGGGGAACACGGAATTTCTCTGCATGCAATGCAGGGGAATCGGGCCTCATCTGGCAGCGAGGGGGAAGTCTCGTGTTCTTTTGTCGAGTTGCGGTGGGAACCGGGGTATATTCTCGAGTTAGGACTTGGATGGCCCTTCAGAATTCGAGTTTGTTCAGCAAAGACAGGACTCGGGTCTAGTTGCGAGGGACACCTCGAGATTCTCGTGGAGGCTTGGCAGGGCAATTGGGATGCCTCTTTAGGTGAGACTTGAGACCCAGTGTCCCTTTCAGTTCCCACAGTGATTGTCGGATTCCTATCAATTTTTAAGTGGAGTCAGGCTTGTTGTCCTTTTGACGCATTGAACTCCAAGTTCCTCTCGTATTTTCACGGGGATGTGAGGCCTCCTGTCGAGATGAGGCGGGGAACTAGGGCTTTCTCTAAAGTTTCCACAGGGGATTTACACATTCCTTCATCTTGGGAGATGAAAGTCTAGCCTGCATTCAAGTCACTGGAGGAAAATACAGCCATATTTCGAGTCACGTCATCTCGGTGTTCATTCCACTTGAGGAAGCAAACTCAGGGTCCCTCTGACATACCTATAGCTAAGCGAGGCCTCCTGTTCGGATGCTTGTGGAAAGTTGCATTCCTCTTGAGTTAAAAAAGGGAATCAGCTCTTATCTCGAGATGATTTAGGGTACCCGAAGCTTTCCTTGAGTTGGTGTGCTGAACTTGGTGTTCCTCTGGACTATAATTTACTTTTCTAGAGCAACCATGAAATATCTTGTATGGTAGCATTTTATAGATCATTGAACATATTTATCAAATCATATTATATTGTATATACATCCATTCCAGTACAAATGTATAATTATATTCACTAACTGCCCAAAATCTCTTCAGCTTTTCTGTAAGAAAATCCCCTTGTAAGAGTAAGCCAATGTACAGCACTTAATGCTTTAAAATCCTAATTCATTTAGAAAAGTCCCAGCCATTCAACAAACTTCTAGTACTCAGTTCAGCACAACTCCAGCAACCTAAGTCACTCTAATCCCAAGAGACCACTCCAGATTATAGAGAATAGATCATTCCATCAAAAATACAATTTTTCCCTTCCCTGGCCCCCTCCCACCTCCCTGTCCACAATGGGATGGGGAATACATGTAAATCCATGGCTAATTCATTTCAATGAATGACAAAAACTACTGTAATGATGTAAAGTAATTAGCCTCAATCTAATAAATATAAAAATATACAATTTTTAATAGACCTTATCTTAAAGTATTCATCTCATATATATATATACATACACATACATAAAGAGTTACCTTTTCTTGACAATCTTATCTTACCCCAAACCAAGGCATAACAAAAGATTTTTTTTTTAAATTTTTATTAGTTGGAGGCTAATTACTTTACATCATTACAGTAGTTTTTGTTATACATTGATATGAATTAGCCATGGATTTACATGTACTCCCCATCCCAGTCCCCCCTCCCACCTCCCTCTCCACCCGATCCCTCTGGGTCTTCCCAGTGCATGTTGATTACTCAAGACATGTCCCTACTAGATTAACAAATAATTATATTGAAATAACATTCACAATTAAGTAAAAATTTTACCCAACGTTGAACACCCTTCAGTTCATGTAAAGCTGAATCCAAATACAGCCCATTAACTCCACACTATCTAAAAATAAAAACATACGTTGAGGCATAGATAATTTTAGATACATAGACATAGTTCCCCTTATGAAATTTAAAATTTCTTTTTTTTTTTTAACTATTTTGGGCTCAACCAATTGGCTCATTGTTGGAGTCCTAGATAGAGTGGGCTGCGTATGCCAAGGACATTATAAGAGTTAACTTAAGGTTTTTTCTTATGCCTAGTTTTGTTTCCCAGGCAGAACTGGAGTTCCGAAAAAAAAAAAAGAAAATATTTTAACAAGTGAACCTTTCCTTTACTACACGTGCATCAAGTAGCGGTTTTGCAATTTCAATAAAGATTTTATTTTCATCAGTTTTCACTGGTGTCTAAAGTATTTCATAGACGTTCAGTATCCAAAATATCCTTTCTCTTTTTGTAGCTAATGTATATTGTTAATGATATATGCATGAAGGAATTTTTGTCATATAGGACGTAAAGCCTTGGCTGCAAAATTTTGACAAATGCTAGGACTCTTATGGAGACGGCAATGGAACCCTATTTCAGTACTCTTGTATGGAAAATCTCAGGGATAGTGGAGCCTGGTGGGCTGACAACTATGGGGTCGCATAAATGAGGACACGACTGAAGTGACTTAGCAGCATCAGTAGCAGGACTTTTAAGCATACCATGAGGTATCATAGTCTACTGAAATCTTTTATGAGGCCCGATATGATTAGGAAAAGGGAGAGAAAAAGTTAGGCTCTCCTGGTCTTAGGGATGTAAAGACATATAAAAAAATCAATCTTGTGAATCAGTAATAATAATGCGCCAATTTTGGGGAATAGTAATGGGATCTCTGGTTACAATGCAGCCCCAGATTTCAAAAGTATTAACATTTTAAACTCTGTAAAGACACATCATTTGTAATATTTCCTTTGTATAACAAAATTAGGAGAGTTCCAAAAAGAGCAATATTCTTAAATATGTTTCCATTTCAATTGTGTGTTCACAAGTTCTTTAGTAGTTTGTAATTTTTCTTTCATAAGGGGGCATTGCTTGTCTAAATAGGCTCATAAATTTTCTTCATTATTTTAATAACTGTTTTGTTTGTAAAATGAGCAGTGGCCCCTAGGAAAAATTTGGAATGTATATCTGAGTTTGCCATTGCATAAGGAAGTCCCTTCCTATGAGATTAAGTGGTACACCTATCACATATGGTCTTAATGTAGTAGGTTGGCCTTTTGGTCTATCATATGTGTAGATTTAAATATTTTGATAAATTTATTGTACTTTGGTTTGAGAAATTCCTGCAATTTGGCAAGAGAACTTTTCTATAGGTCAGGATTTGGGCCATAATACTTTCGAAATGATAATATTAGACCGATTGCTGAGCGGTCTAGAAAATATTTTACCATTAATTTTGATATTTATATTTGGTCAGACATATTTAAATAACAATGATGTCCATAAGATTGTTTTTGATCTGTATTTCCAAATTGCCTCTCCGTGCATTAGTAGAGGAGTTAATAGAAGTATAAGGCAAAAGAAGTAATTGTGAAATTTTGTCCCCCCTTTTGAATTGCCATAGAATCTGAGGTGACATCCTAATTTGAATTTCTCCTTTATAATTTGAATCAATTATTCCACACCGAACAGTAATTCCTTTAGAAGCCAAATTTGATCAACCCTATAAAGCCTGAAGGTTTGTGGGGGCAGGGGCCCAAAAACTCCAGTAGGTACTCTAGAAGGGACTGCTTATGTGTAAAGGAAAATAATCATTTAGGGCTGGTATATTAATGGCAGCACTGCTGGATGTTGAGCGTTTGAGGGAAAAGATAGAATTTGCCCCTCTTTTTTGTTGTAGGGGACCAGGGAGGTCCCCTCTTTGGAGTTTCCTGAAATAGGTTTTCCTTCAACATCAAATTTAAATTTACTGTCTTTGACCCAGTGATTTCCTCTGTGGCAGCAAGGGCAAATTTTTGGAAGCTTTTTATTAGCCTTCTTAGGGCAGTCACTTTTTAAACGGTATTTATCTCCACATGTAAATCATCCTTCATTTCTCTTTTTAAAAGGTTGTAGCATTGTTTCAGCTAGTATTTGCACCTATAAAGTTTTTGATCCTAGATTGTGACAAGCCTTTATATAATCAATAATAATCCTATTCTGACAAATTGCAGCTATAGCTCTTTGACATTTCTGATATGCATTGTCATAAGCAAGTAATTTCACTAGCTGTTTCTTTGGTTTCTACTCTGATTACAGTATGGGAAATAGTAGCTTCTAGACCAGCTTAAAAATTAAGGTAACTTTTCATTAGGTTCCAACAAAGAGACATTTGGAGTTGCGACTGTTGGCAGAGGAGAAGCATTTGGAGCAGCCAGGGCAGGGCTAGCAAGAACATTTTGAAATACTTTGTATTGTTTTAATTGAGCCTTTTGTAAAGTTTAATCACTTAATTTGTATGTATATAATATGTGTTTTGTCTGTTGCTGAATATTGGAAGGGCTAGAATATACATTGAAATGGCAGAATTACAGCTTTAATAAGGGGGCATATAGGCTAGAGATCAACTGGAATAATTTTTCCGTCTTTGGCTGCTCATTTAACATTTTCTTTGCCCGGAGCCAAATTTATAAGTCAAAACTGCATTTATCAGGAAACTAAGGATTATGTACTACCACTGTTTGCAGGCAAGCCTTTATTCACTTGAGTGAAAACAGAAGTCCCTGAAATGTAAACAAGTGGTGAGCAGAGAAGAAAATTGTGGGGCTGGCCAGCCTTTTAACCCATGCCTTAGTATTTACAGACCTCAACAGTTCCATGAGTCACTACACCTGATATACCACATATAACAGTGTTCCTGTTCTTTGGCCACATTTGCTGGGGTCCATTAATGGACCGGAACCTTGTGGTCCAGAGTTGGCGATCAGAAAGTAAAAGAGAGAAGGAGGCTGATATCCCCTGGTTTACACAGAGGACCAATATTGTCCTTGACACAGGGCGTGCATCACTCACCAAGGTACCAGGCGCCCTCTCGAGGGGGTCTTAGTAGCCCGGGCAGAAAAGATAGCACGACGGGTCTCCACGCTCCGAAGGTACCAGGCGCCCTCTCGAGGGGGTCTTAGTAGCCCGGGCAAAAAAGATAGCACGACGGGTCTCCACGCTCCGGAGAGTCAGCCAGAAAAATAGAGAGAGAGAAAAAGAGAGAGAGAGAAAGAGAGAGAGAGAGACAAAAAAAGATGCGGGGACCTAAGCTCTAATGGAGCAAATGTGCTTTAATGATTTTTCTATGAGTATATACAGGCTGCAGTACAAGAAACTTCTTTCGGGAATGATAGAGTTCAGCAAACCAGAAAAACTGCAACGGTTACCAAGGGAACAAGGAGTAATGCTAGTCCCAAGGTCAGGAGACAATCCATATCTCAAGAAAGGGGAAGGGGACTTAGCAGTTTTGTCTTAAAGAGTTGCTCTGCTGAACTTGGTGTTCCTCTGGATTTTGGACGCTGTTCTCGGGGATTCTGTGTTGTTCTTTAAAGGAAGTCAAGCCACTTCTCCTGTTTGATGGGGAATTCGGGATGGCTCTGGAACACATGCAGGGGAATCTGGACTCATCTCGAGTCGATTTGTGGAACACAGAGCTCTTTCTTGTTGCTGCGGTGACATCAGTGTCCCTCTAGACTTGTGAGTGTTGTTGGCGACTCTCTGAATTTTCATCCAGGAAGTCCAGACTCCTTTCATGTTTGATGGGGAACACGGAATAGCTCTGAATGCAATGCAGGGCAATCGGGCCTCATCTGGAAGCGAGGGGGAAGTCTCGTGTTCCTTTGTCGAGTTGCGGTGCGAACCTGGGGTATATTCTCGAGTTAGGACGTGGATGGCGCTTCAAAATTCGAGTTTGTTCAGCAAAGTCAGGACTCATGTCTAGTTGGCGAGGGACAACTCGAGATTCTCATCGAGGCTTGGCAGGGCAATAGGGATGCCTCTTTAGGGTAGACTTGAGACACAGTGTCCCTTTCAGTTCCCACAGTGATTGTCGGATTCTTATCAATTTTTAAGAGAAGTCAGGCTTGTTGTCCTTTTGACGCATTGAACTCCAATGACCTCTCGAATTTTCAAGCGGTTGTTAGGCCTCCTGTCGAGATGAGGCAGGGGAACTAGGGCATTGTCTAAAGTCTCCACAGTGGATTCGCACATCCATTCAACTTGGGAGATGAAAGACTAGCCTGCATTCAAGTCTCTGAAGGGAAATCTGGCCATATTTCGAGTCACGGCATCTCGGTGTTCATTCCACTTGTGGCAGCAAACTCAGGGTCCCTCTCACATACCTATAGCTAAGAGAGGCCTCCTCTTCAGATGCTTGTGGAAAGTTGCATTCCTCTTGAGTCAAAAATAGGGAATCAGCTCTCATCTCGAGATGATTTGGGGTACCCGAAGCTTTCCTTGAGCTTGTGTGCTGAACTTGATGTTACTCTGGACTGTATTTTCTTTTCTATAGCAACCATGAAAATATCTTTTATGTTAGCATTTTATAGATCATTGAACATATTTAACAAATCATATTATATTTTATATACATGCATTCCAGTACAAATATATACTTATATTCATTAACAGCTCAAAATCTCTTCAGCTCTTCTGCAAGAAAATCCTCTTGTAAACGTAAGAAATGTTCAGCAATTAACGCTTTAAAATCCTAATATATTTCGAAATGACCCCGGCACTCAACAAACTTCTACTACATATTTCAGCACAACTCCATACCTACGTCATACTCTAATCCCAAGGGACCACTCCAGATTATAGAGAATAGATCATTTTATCAGACAACTTTTTAACGTCATCTAAAAGTATTCCCAAGGGATCAATCCAGATTATATATATATATATATATATTATATATATATATATGATGGAGCGTTATTATTCATCTCATCTCTATCAATCTATATATATATATATATATATATATATATATATATATATATATATATGAAGCGTTACCTTTTTTAGGGGGGGGGGGGGGTGGGGGGGGGGGGGGGGGGGGTGGGGGGGGGGGTGGGGGGGGGTGGGGGGGGGGGGGGGGGGGGGGGGGGGGGGGGGGGGGGGGGGGGGTGGGGGGGGGGGGGGGGGGGGGGGGGGGGGGGTGGGGGGGGGGGGGGGGGGTGGGGGGGGGGGGGGGGGGGGGGGGGGGGGGGGGGGGGGGGGGGGGGGGGGGGGGGGGGGGGGGGGGGGGGGGGGGGGGGGGGGGGGGGGGGGGGGGGGGGGGGGGGGGGGGGGGGGGGGGGGGGGGGGGGGGGGGGGGGGGGGGGGGGGGGGGGGGGGGGGGGGGGGGGGGGGGGGGGGGGGGGGGGGGGGGGGGGGGGGGGGGGGGGGGGGGGGGGGGGGGGGGGGGGGGGGGGGGGGGGGGGGGGGGGGGGGGGGGGGGGGGGGGGGGGGGGGGGGGGGGGGGGGGGGGGGGGGGGGGGGGGGGGGGGGGGGGGGGGGGGGGGGGGGGGGGGGGGGGGGGGGGGGGGGGGGGGGGGGGGGGGTGGGTGGGGGGGGGGGGGGGGGGGTGGGGGGGTGGTTTGTGGGTGGGGGGGGGGGGGGGGGGGGGGGGGGGGGGGGTGGGTGGGTGTGTGGGGGGGGGGGTGTGTTTTGTTGTTGGGTGGTGTGTTTTTTTGTTTTTTTGGGTGGGGGGGGGTGCGGGGGGGGGTGTGGGTTGTTGTTTTTTTTTTTTTTTTTTTTGTGTGGTGTTGGGGGGGTTTTTTTTTTTTTTTTTTTTTTTTTTTTTTTGTTTTTTTTTTTTTTTTTTTTTTTTTTTTTTTTTTTTTTTTGTTTTTTTTTTTTTTTTTTTTTTTTTTTGGGGTGTGGTGTTTTTTTTTTTTTTTTTTGGGGGGGGGGGGGTGGTGTTTTTTTTTTGTTTTTTGGTGGGGGGGGGGTGGGGGGGGGGGGGGGGGGGGTTGTGGGGGGGGGGGTGTTTGTGGGGGGGTTTTTTTGAAAATCGTTTCTTACCCCAAACCAAGGCATAACAAAAGTGTTATATAATGTTCATGACTCAAGACTTGTCCCTACTAGATTAACAAATAATTATATTGAAATCACATTCACAATTAAATCAACATTATACCCAACATTGAACACCCTTCAGTTCAGGTAAAGCTGAACCAAATAGATCCCATTAACTCCACACTATCTAAAATCAAAAACATACATTGAGACATATATAATTTTAGATACATAGACATAGTTCCCCTTATGAAATTTAAAATATCTTTTTGTTTATTTATTTATTTTGGTCTCCAACCATTTTCCCATTGCTGGAGTCCTAGATAGAGTGGGCTGTGCATGCCAAGGACATCATAAGAGTTAACTTAAGGATTTTCTTAGGCCTATTTTTGTTTTCCAGGCAGAAATGGAGTTCTGAAAAAAAAAAATACTTTAACAAGTTAACCTTTCCTTTACCACACCTGGTTCAAGTACCAGCTTTGCAATTTCAATTAAGATTTTATTTTCATCAGTTTCCACTGGAATCTCAAGAAGATCATAGCCATTCAGTGTCCAAAATGTCCTTTCTCCTTTTTGTAGCTATAGTATATTATAAATGATATATGCATGAAGGAACTTTTGTTACTTAGGACGTAAAGCCTTGACTGCAATTTTGACAAATGCTTGGACTATTATGGAGACGGCAATGGAACCCTATTTCAATACTCTTGTCTGGAGAATTTCAGGGATATGGGAGCCTTGTGGGCTGACATCTATGGGGTCACATAGAGTAGGACACGACTGAAGTGGCTTAGCAGCAGCAGTAGCAGGACTTTTAAACATCCCTGGAGGTAACCTAGTCCACTGAATACTTTTATGAGGCCTGATATGATTAGGAAAAAGGGAGAGAGAAAGTTAGTCTCTCCCGGTCTAAAGGGTGTAAAGCCATATTAAAAAATCAATCTTGTGAATCAGTAATAATAATGTGCCATTTTTGAGAAATAGTAATGTGATCTCTGGTTACAATACAGCTCCAGGATTCAAAAACGAATTAACTTTTTTAAACTCTGTTAAGAGACACCATTTGTAATATTTCCTTTGTATAACAAAAATAGGAGAGTTCCAAAAAGAGCAAGATTCTTCAATATGTTTCCATTTTAATTGTGTGTTCATAAGTTCTTTAGTAGCTTGAAATTTCTCTTTCTTAAGGGGCCATTGTTTTGTCTAAGTAGGCTCAATAATTTTCTCCATTATTTTTAATAACTGTTTTGTTTGTAAAAAAGCAGTGGCCCCTAGGAAAGATGTGGAATGTATATCTGAGTTTGCCATTGCATAAGTAATTCCCTTTCTATGAGATTAAGGGGTACATCAATCACATAAGGTCTTAATGTTGTAAGTTGGCCTTTTGTTCTATCCTATGTATAGATTTGAATATTTTGATAAATTTATTGTACTTTGGCTTGAAAAATTCCTGCAATTTGGCAAGAGACCTTTTGTATAGGTCAGGATTTGGGCCACAATACTTTCGAAACAATAATATTAGACCCATTTCTGAGGGGTCCAGAAAATATTTTACCATTAATTTTGATATTTATATTTGGTCGGACATATTTAAAAAAACAATGATGTTCGTGAGGATTGCTTTTGATCTGTATTACCAAATCTGCCTCTCCGTTCATTAGTAGAGGAGTTAATAGAAGTGTAAGTCAAGAGAAATAATTTAGAAATTTTGTCCCCCCATTTGAATTGCCATAGAATCTGAGCTGACATCATAATTTTAATTTCTCCTTTGTAATTTGAATCAATTATTCCACGCCGAATGGTAATTCCTTTAGAAGACAAATTGGATCAGCCCTGTAAAAGCCTGAAGTTTTGGGGGCAGGGGTCCAAAAACTCCAGTAGGTACTCTAAAAGGGACTGCTTAAGTGTAAAAGAAAAAGTCATTTAGGGCTGGGTATACTAATGGCAGCACTGCTGGACGTTGAGGGTTTGAGGGAAAAGATAGAATTTGCCCCTCTTTTTCGTTGTCGGGGACCTAGGAGGTCCCCTCTTTGGAGACTCTTGGAGTAGGTTTTCCTACAATATCAAATTTAAATTTACTGTCTTTGGCCCAGTGCATTCCTCTGTGGCAGCAAGGGAAAATTTTTGGAAGCTTTTTATTAGCCTTCTTAGGGCAGTCCCTTTTTAAATGATATTTATCTCCACATGTAAAGTATCCTTCATTTCTCTTTTTAAAAGGTACTAGGATTGTTTCAGCTAGTATTTGCTTCTTTTAAGTTTTTGAACCTAGATTGTGACAAGCCTTTATATAATCAATAATAATCCTAGTCTGACAAATTGCAGTTATAGCTCTTTGACAGTTCTGATATGCATTCTCATAACCAAGTAATTTCTCTAGCTGTTTTTTTTTGGTTTATCATACGATTACAGTATGGGAAATACCAGCTTCTAGTCTAACTTAAAAATTAAGGTAACTTTTCATTAGGTTTCAACAAAGAGACATTTGGAGTTGCGACTGTTGGCAGAGAAGAAGCATTTGTAGCATCCAGGGCAGGGTTAGCAAGAAAATTTTGAGATAGTTTGTATTGTTTAAATTGAACATTTTGGAAAGTTTAATCATTTAATTTATATGTATATAATATGTGTTTTGTCTGTTGCTGAATATTGGAAGGGCTAGAATATACATTGAAATGGCAGAATTACAGCTTTAATAAGAGCGCATATAGGCTAGAGATCAACTGGAATACTTTTTCCTTCTTTGTCTGCTCATTTAATATTTTCTTTGACCGGAGCCAAATTTATAAGTCAAAACTGCATTTATCAGGAAACTAAGGATTATGTTCTATTACTGTTTGAAGGAAAGCCTCTATTCACTTGCGTGAAAACAGAAGTCCCTGAAATGTAAAGAAGTGGTGAGCAAAGTAGAAAAATAATGCGTCTGGCCAGCCTTTTAACCCATGTCTTAGTATTTACAGACCTCAATATGTCCATGAGTCACTCCACCCGATGTACCACGTATACCAGTGTCTCTGTTCTTTGGCCACATTAGTTGGGGTCCACTAATGTACCAGAACCTTCTGGTCTGGAGTAGGCGAACTGAAAGTAAAAGAGAGAAGGAGGCTGATATCAATTGGTTTGCACACAGGACCAATGTTGTCCTTGACACAGGGCTTGCATCACTCACCAAGGTACCAGGCTCCCTCTCGAGGGTGTCTTAGAAGCCCGGGCAGAAAAGTGAGCACGACGGGTCTCCACGCTCCAGAGAGTCAGCCAGAAAAAGAGAGAGAGAGAGAGAGAGAAAGAGAGAGAGAGACAAAAAAAGACCCGGGAACCTAAGCTCTAATGGAGCAAAGGTGCTTTAATGATTTTTCTATGAGTATATACAGGCTGCAGTACAAGAAACTTCTTTGGGGAATGATAGAGTTCAGCAAACCAAACCAACTGCAATGGTTACCAAGGGAACAAGGAGTAATGCTAGTCACAAGGTCAGGAGACAATCCATATCTCAAGGAAGGGGAAGGGGACTAAGCAGTTTTATCTTTAAGAGTTGCTCTGCTGAACTTGGTGTTCCTCTGGATTTTGGACGGTGTTCTCGGTGATTCTGTGTTGTTCTCAAAAGGAAGTCAAGCCACTTCTCGTGTTTGATGGGGAATTCGGGATGGCTCTATAGCACATGCAGGGGAATCGGGCCTCATCTGGCAGCGAGGGGGAAGTCTCGTGTTGTTTTGTCGAGTTGAGTTGGGAACCTGGGGTATATTCTCGAGTTAGGACTTGGATGGCCCTTCAAACTCGAGTTTGTTCAGCAAAGTCAGGACTCATGTCTAGTTGCGAAGGATACCTCGAGATTCTCATCGAGGCTTGGCAGGGCAATAGGGATGCCTCTTTAGGTGAGACGTGAGACCCAGTGTCCCTTTTAGTTCCCACAGTGATTTTCGGATTCCTATCAATTTTTAAGAGGAGTCAGGCTTGTTGTCCTTTTGACGCATTGAACTCCAAGTTCCTCTCGAATTTTCAAGGGGATGTGAGGCATCTTGTCGAGATGAGCCGGGGAAATAGGGCTTTCTCTAAAGTCTCCACAGGGTTTCACACATCCCTTCATCATGGGAGATGAAAGACTAGCCTGCATTCAAGTCACTGGAGGGGAATCCAGCCATATTTCGCAGTCACGGCATCTCGGTGTTCATTCCACTTGAGGCAGCAAACTCAGGGACCCTCTCACATACATATAGCTAAGAGAGGACTCCTGTTTGGGTGCTTGTGGAACGTTGCATTCCTCTTGAGTCAAAAATAGGGAATCAGCTCTCATCTCGATGTGATTTGGGGTACCCGAAGCTTTACTTCAGTTGGTGTGCTGAACTTGGTGTTCCTCTGGACTATATTTTACTTTTCTATTGCAACCATGAAATATCTTGTATGTTAGCATTTTATAGACCATTGAACATATTTATGAAATCATATTATATTGTATATACATCCATTCCAGTACAAATATATATTTATATTCATTAACAGCTCAAAACCTCTTCAGCTCTTCTACAAGAAAATCCCCTTGTAAGAGTAAGCCAATGTTCAGCAATTAATGCTTTAAAATCCTAATTCATTTAGAAATGACCCATCCATTCAGCAAACTTCTACTACTTAGTTCAGCACAACTCCAGCCATCTATGTCACTCTAATCCCAAGAGACCACTCCAGATTATAGGGAATTGATCATTTTTAAAAAATACAATTTTTTTAATAGAGCTTATCTAAAAGTATCTATCATATATATATATATTCATTAAAGGTTAAATGTTTTTTTTACAATCGTATTTTACCCCAAACCAAGGCATAACAAAAGTTTTATATAATGTTGATGACTCAAGACATGTTCCTACTAGATTAACAAATACTTATATTGAAATCACATTCACAATTAAATAAACATTATACCCACATTGAACACTCTTCAGTTCATGTAAATCTGAATCCAAATACAGCCCGTTAACTCCACACTATGTAAAAACAAAAACATACATTGAGACATAGGTAATTTTAGATACATAGACATAGTTCCCCTTATGAAAGTTAAAATTACTTTTTGTTTATTTATTTTTTTGGGCTCCACCAATTTGCTCATTGCTGGACTCCTAGATAGAGTGGGCTACATATGCTAAGGAAATAATAAGAGTTAACTTAAGGTTTTTTCTTAGGCCTATTTTTGCTTCCCAGGCAGAACTGGAGTTCCAAAAAAAAAAAAAAATATTTTAACAAGTGAACCTTTCATTTACTACACGGGCATCAATTATCGGTTTTGCAATTTCATAAAGATTTTATTTTCATCAGTTTTCACTGGAGTCTAAAATTATATTATAGCCATTCAGTGTACAAAATATCCTTTCTCCTTTTTGTAGCTATTGTATACTCTTAATGATATATTCATGAAGGAATTTTTGTCACATAGGAAGTAAAGCCTTGGTTGCAAAATTTTGACAAATGCTAGGACTGTTATGGAGACGGCAATGAAACCCTTTTTCCGTACTCTTGTCTGGAGAAACTCAGGGATAGGGGAGACTGGTGGGCTGACATATATGGGGTCGTGTAGAGTAGGACACGACTGAAGTGACTTAGCAGGAGCAGAAGCAGGACTTTTAAGCATAACTTGAGGTAACATAGTCTACTGAAATCTTTCACTAGGCCCGATATGATTAGGAAGAGGGAGAGAGAAAGTTAGTCTCTCCCGGTCTAAAGGGTGTAAAGGCATATTAAAAAATCAGCCTTGAGAATCAGGGATAATAATGTGCCAATTTTGAGGAATAGTAACGGGATCTCTGGTTACAATGCAGCCCCAGATTTCAAAAAAGTATTAATTTTTTAAACTCTGTTAAGAGACACCATTTGTAATATTTCCTTTGTATAACAAAAATAGGAGAGTTCCAAAAAGAGCAAGATTCTTCAATATGTTTCCATTTCAATTGTGTTTTCATAAGTTCTTTAGTAGCTTGTATTTTTTTTCTTTTATAAGGGGCCATTGCTTTGTCTAAATAGGCTCATAAATTTTCTCCGTTATTTTAATAACTGTTTTGTTTGTAAAATGAGCAGTGTCCCCTAGGAAAAATGTGAAATGTATATCTGAGTTTGCCATTGCTTAAGTAAGTCCCTTCTTTGATTAGATTAAGGGGTGCATTATCACATAACATCTTAATGTTGTTGGTTGGCATTTTGGTCTATCATATGTGTAGATTTGAATATTTTGATAAATTTCTTGTATTTTGGCTTGAGAAATTCCTGCAATTTGGCAAAAGACCTTTTGTATAGGTCAGGATTTGGGCCATAATACTTTCGAAATGATAATATTAGACTCATTGATCAGGGATCCAGAAAATAATTTACCATTAATTTTGATATTTATATTTGGTCGGATATATTTAAATAACAATGATGTCCAAAGGATTGTTTTTGATCTGTATTACCAAATCTGCCTCTTCCTATATTAGTAGAGATTTTAATAGACGTGTAAGGCAAAAGAAGTAATTGAGGAGAAATTTTGTCCCCCATTTTGAATTGCCATAGAATCTGAGCTGACATCATAATTTGAATTTCTCCTTTATAATTTGAATCAATTATTCCATGCCCAACAGTAATTCCTTTAGAAGCCAAATTAGATCAGCCCTATAATGGCCTGAAGGTTTGTGGGGGCAGGGGCCCCAAAACTCCCGTAGGTACTCTAGAAAGGACTGCTTATGGGTAAAGAAAAAATCATTTAGGGCTGGTATATTAATGGCAGCACTGCTGGACGTTGAGGGTTTGAGGGAAAAGATAGAATTTGCCCCTCTTTTTTGCTTTGGGGACCTGAACCTTCCCTCTTTGGAGTTTCTTGGAATAGGTTTTCCTTCAATATCAAATTTCAATTTACTGTCCTTGGCCCAGTGCTTTCCTCTGTGGCAGCAAGGGCAAATTTTTGAAAGCCTTTGATTAGCCTTCTTAGGGTAGTCCCTTTTTAAACATTTTTATCTCCACATGTAAAGCATCCTTCATTTCTCTTTTAAAAGGTTGTAGAATTGTTTCAGCTAGTATTTGCATCTTTTAGTTTTTGATCCTAGATTGTGACAAGCCTTTAAATAATCAATAATGATCCTAGTCTGACAAATTGCAGCTATAGATCTTTAACATTTCTGATATGCATTCTCATAAGCAAGTAATTTCTCTAGCTGTTTTTTTGGTTTCTTTTCCTATTACAGTATGGGAAATAGCAGCTTTTAGTCTAGCTTAAAAATTAAGGGTAACTTTTCATTAGGTTCCAACAATAGACTTTTGGAGTTGCAACTGTTGTCAGAGGAAAAACATTTGGAGCAGCCAGGGCAGGGCTAGCAAGAAAAATTTGAGATATTTTGTAATGTTTTAATTGAGTCTTTTGTAAAGTTTAATCATTTAATTTATATGTGTATAATAATGTGTTTTGTCTGTTGCTGAATATTGGAAGGGCTAGAATATACCTTGAAACGGCAGAATTACAAGCTTTAATAAGAGTGCATATAGGGGCGAGAATCAATTGGAATAATTTTTCCTTCTTTGGTTGCTCATTTAACATTTTCTTTGACCCAGATCCAAATTTATAAGTCAAAACTGCATTTATCAGGAAACTAAGGATTATGTTCAACTACTGTTTGAAAGGCAAGCCTCTTTTCACTGGCGTGAAACCAGAAGTCCCTAAAATGTAAAGAAGTGTTGAAGTAAAGTAGAAAAATAATGGGGCTGGCCAGCCTTTTAACCCATGCCTTAGTATTTACAGACCTCAATCGGTCCATGAGTCACTCAACTCGATATACCACGTATACCAGTGTCCCTGTTCTTTGGCCACATTTGCTGGGGTCCTTTAATGGAACGGAACATTGTGGTTCGGAGTTGGCGATCAGAAAGTAAAATGAGAGAAGGAGGCTGATATCCCTTGGTTTACACAGAGGACCAATATTGTCCTTGACACAGGGCTTGCACCACTCAGTAAGTTACCAGGCGCCCTCTCGAGGGGTCTTTGAAGCCCTGGCAGAAAAGTAAACACGACAGGTCTCCACGCTCCACAGAGTTAGCCAGAAAAATATATAGAGAGAGAGAAAAAAGAGAGAGAGAGACAAAAAAAGACCGGGGACCTAAGCTCTAATGGAGAAAATGTGATTTAATGATTATCTATGAGTATATACAGGCTGCACTACAAGAAACTTCTTTCGGGAATGATAGAGTTTCGGCAAACAAACAAACTGCAACGGTTACCAAGGGAACAGGGAGTAATGTTAGTCACAAGGTCAGAAGACAATCCATATCTCAAGAAAGGAAGGGGACTAAGCAGTTTTGTCTTAAAGATTTGCTCTGTGATCCTGGTGTTCCTCTGGACTTTGGACTGTGTACTCAGGGATTCTCTGTTGTTGTTTAAAGGAAGTCAAGCCACTTCTCGTGTTTGATGGGAATTCAGGATGGCTCTGGAGAACATGCAGGGGAATCTGTCCTCATCTCGAGTTGCTTTGTGGAACACGGAGAACTTTCTTGTTATTGCGGTGACATCAGGATCCCTCTAGACTTTGACAGTGTTCTTGGGACTCTCTGAAGTTCCATCCAGGAAGTCCAGAATTCTTTCATGTTTGATGGGGAACACGGAATTGCTCTGCATGCAATGCAGGGAATCGGGCATCATCTGGAGGGAGGGGGAAGTCTCATGGTTTTTCTCAAGTTGCGGCGGAATCTGGGGTATACTCTCGAGTTAGGGCGAGGATGGCCCTTCAAAACTCGTGTTTATTCAGCGAAGTCAGGACTCATGTCTAGTTGCCAGGGACATACATCGGATTCTCCTCGAGGCTTGGCAGGGCAATAGGGACCCCTCGTTAGTTGAGACGTGGGACCCAGTTTCCCTTTCCAGGTGTCACAGGGATATTGGGATTCCTATCAATTCTCAATAGGATTCAGGCATCGTCTCCTTTGGAAGCATTGAACTCCAAGTTCCTTTCGAATTTTCAAAGGGATGTGAGGCCTCCGGTCGAGATGAGGCGGGGAACTAGTGCTTTTTCTAAAGTCTCTACAGGGGATTCAGACATCCCTTCACCTTGTGAAATGAAAGACAATCCTGCATTCAAATCACTGCAGGGAAATCCGGCCTTATTTCGAGTCAGGGCATCTCGGTGTCCATTCCACTTGGGGCAGCAAACTCATGGTCTCTCTTACATTCCTATAGCTGAGAAACTCCTCATCTTGAGGTGCTGTAGAAAGTTGGCCTTCATGTGAGTCGAACCCATGGATCATCTCTACTCTCGTGATGATTTGTGCTACAGGGAGCTTTTCTCGAGTTGCTGTGCTGAACTTGGGTTTCCTCTAGAGTTGGGACGGTGTTCCCGGGTTATCTCCGGAGTTGATTAAGGAAAGACAAGCCACTTGTTGTGTTTGACGTTGACGGCGGAATGGCTCTGGATCTAATGCAGGGGATTCAGGCCTCATGTCAAGTTGATTTGAGGGTACACGGAATGCTTTCATGCTGCTGTTGTGACTTCTGGGTCCCTCTATACTTGTGTCAGTGTTCTTGCGGACTCTCTGGAGTTCCATCAAGGAAGTCACGGCTCCTTTCTTTTTGACGAGAAACACGAAATTACTCTACAATCTATGAATGGGAATCGAGCCTTTTCTCACAGCGCGGGGAAGTTTCATGGTTTTTCTCGTGTTGCAGCAGGAACCTTGGGAATATTCTCGAGTTAAGATGGGGATGGCCCTTCAAACCTCGGGTTTGTTCAGTGACGTCAGGACTCCTATCTAGTTGCTTGGGACACCTCGGTATTCTCGTTGACGCTTGGCAGGGCATGAGGGATGCCTCTCGAGGTGAAGCTTGAGACCCAGGTTCTATTTCCAGTTGCCACAGGGATATTGGAATTCCTGTCAGTTTTCAAGCAGACTCAGGCAGCGTCTCCTTGTGAAACATTGAACTCATTGAACTCGGGGTTCCTTTTGCGTTGTCAAAGGGATGTGAGGCATCCCATCGAGATGAGGTGGCGAACTAGGGCTTTCTCTAGGGTCTCCACAGGGTATTCAGACATCACTTCATCTTGTGACATGAAAGACGAGCCTGCATTCAAGTCACTGCAGGGAAATCCGGCCTTATTTCGAGTCAGGGCACCTCGGTGTCCGTTCTTGAGGCAGCAAACTCAGATTGCCCCTCACATACCTACTGCTGAGAGATGCCTCATCTTAGGTGCTTGTGGAATGTCCTCATTCCTCTTGAGACGATGGCAGGGAATTCGCTTTCATCTTGAGATAATTTGGGGTTCACGGAGCTTTTCTCGAGTTGTGGTGCTAAAGTTCGTGTTCTTCTAGACTTTGCTTGTTTTTTTCGGGGAATCTCTGCAGTTGCCTGATGGAATTTAAACCTGTTAACGTCTTTGATGGGGAATGTGGGATGGCTCTGGAGCCAATACAGGGCAATCGGGCCTCATCTTGAGTTGATTTCGGGTACACGGATCTCTTTCGTGTGGCTGCAGTGACCTCTGGGCTCCTATGGACTTGTGACAGTGTTCTTCGGGATTCTCTGGTATTCCATCCAGGAAGTCCAGGCTCCTTTGGTGTTTGATGTGGAACACGGATTGGCTCCGCATCCATTGCAGGGAAATGGAGACTCATCCGTTGGCGAGGGGGAAGTCTCATGGTTTTTCTTAAGTTGTTGCGGGATACTGGTGTATATTCCTGAGTCAGGATGTGGATGGCCCTTCAAAAGTCGTGTTCGTTCAGCAACGTCAGCACTCCTGTGTAGTTGCGAGGAACACATCGGAATTCTCCTCGAGGCTTGGCATGGCAATAGGCACGCCTCTTGAAGTGAGGAGTGAGTCCCATTTTTCCTCTCCAGGTGCCATGCGGATATTGGGATTTCTATCAATTTTCAAGAGAAGTCAGGCAACTTGTTCTTTTGAAGCATTGAAATCCGCGTTCTCTTGAGTTGTCAAAGGGATTTGACGCTTCTTGTCCAGATGAGGCGGGGAACCAGGGCTCTATCTAGGGTCTCCACAGGGGATTCAGGCATCTCTTCATCTTGTGAGATGAAAGACGAGCCTGCATTCAAGTCACTGCAGGTAAATCCGGCCATATTTCGAGTCAGGGCATCTCAGTGTCCATTCCACGTGAGGCAGCAAACTATGGGTCCCTCGTACATACTTATAGCTGAGAGAAGTCTCCTCTTGACGTGCTTATGAAAAGCTGGCTTTCCTCTTTTGTCAAAGCCAGGGAATCTGCTCTTCTCTCGAGATGATTTGTGTACATTGAACTTTTCTCGATTTGGTGTGCTAAACTTGATGTCCTTCTATACTTGAGATGGTGTTCTCGGGGAATCTCTGGAGCTTCCCAAAGGAAGTCAAGCCACTTGTCTTCTTTGATGGGGAACGTGGGATAGCTCTGCAGACAATGAAGGAGAATCTGGACTCATCTCGAGTTGAATTGGAGAACACAGAGCTCTTTCATGTTGCTGTGGTGACGTCGGGGTCCCTCTAAACTGGCGACAGTGTTCTTGAGGACTCTCTGGAGTTCCATCCAGGAAGTCCAGGGTCCTTTCGTGTTTGATGTGGAGCAAGGAATTGCTCTGCACCTAATGCACGGGATTCGGACCTCATCTGGCGTCGAGGGGGAAGTCTCCCCGTTTTTCTCGAGTTGCGGTGGGAACCTGGGGTATATTTTCGAGTTAGGACTTGGATGGCCCTTCAAAACTCGAGTTTGTTCAGCAAAGTCAGGACTCATGTCTAGTTGCGAGGGACACCTCAAGATTCTCATCGATTCTTGGCAAGGCAATAGGGATGCCTCTTTAGCTGAGACTTGAGACCCAGGGTCCCTTTCAGTTCCCTCAGTGATTGTCGAATTCCTATCAATTTTTAAGAGGAGTCAGGCTTGTTGTCCTTTTGACACATTGAACTCCAAGTTTCTTTCGAATTTTCAAGAGGATGTAAGGCTTCCTGTCGAGATGAGGCGTGGAACTAGGGCTTTCTCTAAAGTGTCCACAGGGGATTCACACATCCCTTCATCTTGAGAGATGAAAGACAAGCCTGCATTCAAGTCACTGGAGGGAAATCCTGCCATATTTCGAGTCACGGCATCTCGGTGTTCATTCCATTGAGGCAGCAAACTCAGGGTCCCTCTCACATACCTATACCTAAGAGAGGCCTCCTGTTCAGGCGCTTGTGGAAAGTTGCATTCCTCTTGAGTCAAAATAGGGAATCAGCTCTCATCTCGAGGTGATTTGGGGTACCGGAGCTTTTCTTGAGTTGGTGTGCTGAACTTGGTGTTCCTCTGGACTATATTTTACTTCTCTATAGCAACCAAGAAATATCTTGTACGTTAGCATTTTATAGATCATTGAACATATTTATCAAATCATATTATATTGTATATACGTCCATTCCAGTAAAAACATATATTTATATTCATTAACAGCTCAAATTCTTTTCAGCTTTTCTGCAAGAAAATCGCCTTGTAAGAGAAAGCCAGTGTTCAGCAGTTAAGGCTTTCAAATCCTAATTCATTTGGAAGTGACCCAGCAATCCAACAAACTTCTACTACTTAGTTCCGCACAACTCCAGCACCCTAAGTCACTCTAATCCCAAGAGACCACTCCAGATATTACAGAATAGATCATTTTATAAAAAATACAATTCTTGTTAATAGAGCTTAGCTAAAAGTTTTAATCTCATCTATAAATATATATATATATATATATATATATATGAAGAGTTACCCTTTTTTTGACAACAGTATCTTTCCCCAAACCAAGGCATAACAAAATATTATATAATGTTGACGACTCAAGACATGTCCCTACTAGGTTAACAAATAATTATATTGAAATCACATTCACTATTAAATAATATTATACCCAACATTGAAAACCCTTCAGTTCATGTAAAGCTGAATCCAAATAGAGCCCATTAACTCCATACTATCTAAAATAAAAAACATACATTGAAACAATAGTAATTTTAGATAGATAGACACAGTTCCCCTTATGAAATTTTAAATACCTTTGGTTTTATTTATTTATTTTGAGCTCCACCAATTTGCTCATTGCTGGAGTCCTAGATAGAGTGGGCTGTGTATCCCAAGGAAATGATAAAAGTTAACTTAAGGTTTTTCTTAGGCCTTTTTTTGTTTCACAGGCAGAACTGGATTTCCGAAAAAAAAAAATATTTTAACAAGTTAAACTTTCCTTTACTACACGTGCATCAAGTACCGATTTTGCAATTTCAATAAAGATTTTATTTTCATCAGTTTTCACTGGAGTCTAAAGAATATCATAGCCATTAATTTTCAAAAATATCCTTTCTCGTTTTTGTAGCTTTATTATAATATTAATGATATATGCATGAGGGAGTTTTTGTCACATAGGACGTAAAGCCTTGGCTACAAAATTTGGACAAATCCTAGCACAATTATGGAGACGGCAATGGAACCCTATTTCAGTACTCTTGTCTGGAGTATCTCAGGGTTAGGGGAGCCTGGTGGGCTGATATCTATAGGGTCACATAGAGTAGGACACGTCTGAAGTGACTTAGCAGCAGCAGTAGCAGGACTTTTAAGCATGCCTTGAGGTAACATAGTCTACTGAAATCTTTTATGAGGCCCGATATGATTAGGATAAGGGAGAGAGAAAGTTAGTCTCTCCCGGTCTAAAGGGTGTAAAGGCATATTAAAAAATCAATCTTGTGAATCAGTAATAATAATGTGCCAATTTTGAGGAATAGTAATGGGATCTCTGGTTACAATGCAGCACCATGTTTAAAAAAAGACTTAACTTTTTTAAACTCTGTTAAGTGATACCATTTGTTATATTTCCTTTGTATAACAAAAAAGGAGAATTTCAAAAATAGCAAGATTCTTCAATATGTTTCTATTATAATTGTGTGTTTATAAGTTCTATAGTAGCTTGTAATATTTCTTTCGTAAGGGGCCATTGCTTTGTCTAAATAGGTTCATAAATTTTCTCAGTTATTTTAATAACTGTTTTGTTTGTCAAATGAGCATTGGCCCCTAGGAAAAATGTGGAATTTATATCTGACTTTGCCATTGCATAAGTAAGTCCCTTCCGATTAGATTAAGATGTGCATGAAGCACATAAGGTCTTAATGTTGTAGGTTGGCATTTTGTTCTATCCTATGTGAAGATTTGTATATTTTGATAAATTTATTGTACTTTGTCTTGAGAAATTCTTGCAATTTGGCCAGAGAACTTTTGTATAGGTCAGGATTTGGGCCAAAATAGTTTGGAAATGATAATATTCGACCCAATGCTGAGGGTCCAGAAAATCTTTTACCATTAATTTTGATATTTATATTTGGTGGGACATATTTAAATAACAATGATGTCCATAAGGATTGTTTTTGATCAGTATTACCAAATCTGCCTCTCCGTACATTAGTAGAGAATTTAATAGAAGTGTAAGGCAAAAGAAGTAATTGAGGAATTTTGTCCCCCCTTTTGAATTGTCATAGAATCTGAGCTGACATCATAATTTGAATTTCTCCTTTGTAATTTGAATCAATTATTCCATGCCCATCAGTAATTCCTTTAGAAGCCAAATTAGATCAGACCTGTAAAAGCCTGAAGGTTTGTGGGGGCAGGGGTCCAAAAACTCCAGTAGGTACGCTAGAATGGACTGCTTAAGGGTAAAGAAAAAGTCGTTTAGGGCTGGTATATTAATGGCAGCACTGCTGGACATTGAGGGTTTGAGGGAAAAGATAGAATTTGCCCCTCTTTTTTGTTGTAGGTGACTGGGAGTTCCACACTTTGCAGTTTCTTGGAATAGGTTTTCCTTCAATATCAAATTTAAATTTACTGACTTTGGCCCAGTGCTTTCCTCTGTGGCATCAAGGGCAAATTTTTGGAGGCTATTTATTAGCCTTCTTAGGGCAGTCCCTATTTAAACGGTTTTTATCTCCACATGTAAAGCATCCTTCATTTTTCTTTTTAAAAGATTGTAGCATTGTTTCAGCTAGTATTTGCATCTTTTCAGTTTTTGATCCTAGATTGTGACAAGCCTTTAAATAATCAATAATAATCCTAGTCTGACAAACTGCAGCTATAGCTCTTTGACATTTCTGATATGCATTCTCATAAGCAAGTAATTTCTCTAGCTGTTTTTTTAATTTCTTCTCTCATTACAGTATGGGAAATAGCAGCTTTTAGTCTAGCTTAAAAATTAATGTAACTTTCCATTAGGTTCCAACAAAAGACTTTTGGAGTGGCAACTGTTGGCAGAGGAGAAGCATTTGGAGCAGCCAGGGCAGGGCTAGCAAGAAAATGTCGAGATATTTTGTAATGTTTTAATTGAGTCTTTTGTAAAGTTTAATCATTTAATGTATATGTATATAATAAGTGTTTTGTCTGTTGCTGAATTTTGGAAGGGCTAGAATATACCTCGAAATATCAGAATTACAATTTTAATAAGAGTGCATAGGGGCTAGAGATCAATTGGAATAGTTTTTCCTTCTTTGGCTGCTCATTTAACATTTTCTTTGACCCAGATCCAAATTTATAAGTCAAAACTGCGTTTATCAGGAAACTAAGGATTATGTTCAAATACTGTTTGAAGGTAAGCCTCTATTCATTGGCGTGAGACCAGAAGTCCCTGCAATGTAAAGAAGTGGTGAAGTAAAGTAGAAAAATAATGGGGCTGGCCAGCCTTTTAACCCATGCCTTAGTATTTACAGACCTCAATAGGTCCATGAGTCACTCAACTCGATATACCACGTATACCAGTGTCCCTGTTCTTTGGCCACATTTGCTGGGGTCCTTTAATGGACCGGAACATTGTGGTTCGGAGTTGGCGATCAGAAAGTAAAAGAGAGAAGGAGGCTGATATCCCTTGGTTTACACAGAGGACCAATATTGTCCTTGACACAGGGCTTGCACCACTCAGTAAGGTACCAGGCGCCCTCTCGAGGGGGTCTTTGAAGCCCTGGCAGAAAAGTAAACACGACAGGTCTCCACGCTCCACAGAGTTAGCCAGAAAATATATAGAGAGAGAGATAAAAAGAGAGAGAGAGACAAAAAAAGACCCGTGGACCTAAGCTCTAATGGAGCAAAGGTGATTTAATGATTATGCTATGAGTATATACAGGCTGCACTACAAGAAACTTCTTTCGGGAATGATAGAGTTCGGCAAAACAAACAAACTGCAACGGTTACCAAGGGAACAGGGAGTAATGTTAGTCACAAGGTCAGAAGACAATCCATATCTCAAGAAAGGATAAGGGGACTAAGCAGTTTTGTCTTAAAGAGTTGCTCTGCTGATCCTGGTGTTCCTCTGGACATTGGACTGTGTACTCGAGGATTCTCTGTTGTTGTTTAAAGGAAGTCAAGCCACTTCTCGTGTTTGATGTGGAATTCAGGATGGCTCTGGAGAACATGCAGGGGAATCTGTCCTCATCTCGAGTTGCTTTGTGGAACACGGAGAACTTTCGTGTTATTGCGGTGACATCAGGATCCCTCTAGAATTTGACCGTGTTCTTGGGACTCTCTGAAGTTCCAACCAGGAAGTCCAGAATACTTTCATGTTTGATGGGGAACACGGAATTGCTCTGCATGCAATGCAGGGAAATCGGGCATCATCTGGGAGGGAGGGGGAAGTCTCATGGTTTTTCTCAAGTTGCGGCGGGAATCTGGGGTATACTCTCGAGTTAGGGCGAGGATGGCCCTTCAAAACTCGTGTTTATTCAGCGAAGTCAGGACTCATGTCTAGTTGCCAGGGACATATCGGGATTCTCCTCGAGGCTTGGCAGGGCAATAGGGACCCCTCGTTAGTTGAGACGTGGGACCCAGTTTCCCTTTCCAGGTGTCACAGGGATATTGGGATTCCTATCAATTCTCAATAGGATTCAGGCATCGTCTCCTTTGGAAGCATTGAACTCCAAGTTCCTTTCGAATTTTCAAAGGGATGTGAGGCCTCCGGTCGAGATGAGGCGGGGAACTAGTGCTTTTTCTAAAGTCTCTACAGGGGATTCAGACATGCCTTCACCTTGTGAAATGAAAGACAATCCTGCATTCAAATCACTGCAGGGATATCCGGCCTTATTTCGAGTCAGGGCATCTCGGTGTCCATTCCACTTGGGGCAGCAAACTCATGGTCTCTCTTACATTCCTATAGCTGAGAACCTTCATCTTGAGGTGCTGTAGAAAGTTGGCCTTCATGTGAGTCGAACCCATGGACTCATCTCTACTCTCGTGATGATTTGTGCTACAGGGAGCTTTTCTCGAGTTGCTGTGCTGAACTTGGGTTTCCTCTAGAGTTGGGACGGTGTTCCCGGGTTATCTCCGGAGTTGATTAAGGAAAGAAAAGCCACTTGTTGTGTTTGACGTTGACGGCGGAATGGCTCTGGATCTAATGCAGGGGATTCAGGCCTCATGTCAAGTTGATTTGAGGGTACAGGGAATGCTTTCATGCTGCTGTTGTGACTTCTGGGTCCCTCTATACTTGTGTCAGTGTTCTTGCGGACTCTCTGGAGTTCCATCAAGGAAGTCAGGGCTCCTTTCTTTTTGACGAGAAACACGAAATTACTCTACAATCTATGAATGGGAATCGAGCCTTTTCTCACAGCGCGGGGAAGTTTCATGGTTTTTCTCGTGTTGCAGCAGGAACCTTGGGAATATTCTCGAGTTAAGATGGGGATGGCCCTTCAAACCTCGGGTTTGTTCAGTGACGTCAGGACTCCTATCTAGTTGCTTGGGACACCTCGGTATTCTCGTCGACGCTTGGCAGGGCATGAGGGATGCCTCTCGAGGTGAAGCTTGAGACCCAGGTTCTATTTCCAGTTGCCACAGGGATATTGGAATTCCTGTCAGTTTTCAAGCAGACTCAGGCAGCGTCTCCTTGTGAAACATTGAACTCATTGAACTCGGGGTTCCTTTTGCGTTGTCAAAGGGATGTGAGGCATCCCATCGAGATGAGGTGGCGAACTAGGGCTTTCTCTAGGGTCTCCACAGGGTATTCAGACATCACTTCATCTTGTGACATGAAAGACGAGCCTGCATTCAAGTCACTGCAGGGAAATCCGGCCTTATTTCGAGTCAGGGCACCTCGGTGTCCGTTCTTGAGGCAGCAAACTCAGATTGCCCCTCACATACCTACTGCTGAGAGATGCCTCATCTTAGGTGCTTGTGGAATGTCCTCATTCCTCTTGAGACGATGGCAGGGAATTCGCTTTCATCTTGAGATAATTTGGGGTTCACGGAGCTTTTCTCGAGTTGTGGTGCTAAAGTTCGTGTTCTTCTAGACTTTGCTTGTTGTTTTCGGGGAATCTCTGCAGTTGCCTGATGGAATTTAAACCTGTTAACGTCTTTGATGGGGAATGTGGGATGGCTCTGGAGCCAATACAGGGCAATCGGGCCTCATCTTGAGTTGATTTCGGGTACACGGATCTCTTTCGTGTGGCTGCAGTGACCTCTGGGCTCCTATGGACTTGTGACAGTGTTCTTGGGATTCTCTGGTATTCCATCCAGGAAGTCCAGGCTCCTTTGGTGTTTGATGTGGAACACGGATTGGCTCCGCATCCATTGCAGGGAAATGGAGACTCATCCGTTGGCGAGGGGGAAGTCTCATGGTTTTTCTTAAGTTGTTGCGGGATACTGGTGTATATTCCTGAGTCAGGATGTGGATGGCCCTTCAAAAGTCGTGTTCGTTCAGCAACGTCAGCACTCCTGTGTAGTTGCGAGGAACACATCGGAATTCTCCTCGAGGCTTGGCATGGCAATAGGCACGCCTCTTGAAGTGAGGAGTGAGTCCCATTTTTCCTCTCCAGGTGCCATGCGGATATTGGGATTTCTATCAATTTTCAAGAGAAGTCAGACAACTTGTTCTTTTGAAGCATTGAAATCCGCGTTCTCTTGAGTTGTCAAAGGGATTTGACGCTTCTTGTCCAGATGAGGCGGGGAACCAGGGCTCTATCTAGGGTCTCCACAGGGGATCAGGCATCTCTTCATCTTGTGAGATGAAAGACGAGCCTGCATTCAAGTCACTGCAGGTAAATCCGGCCATATTTCGAGTCAGGGCATCTCAGTGTCCATTCCACGTGAGGCAGCAAACTACGGGTCCCTCGTACATACTTATAGCTGAGAGAAGTCTCCTCTTGACGTGCTTATGAAAAGCTGGCTTTCCTCTTTTGTCAAAGCCAGGGAATCTGCTCTTCTCTCGAGAGATGATTTGTGTACATTGAACTTTTCTCGATTTGGTGTGCTAAACTTGATGTCCTTCTATACTTGAGATGGTGTTCTCGGGGAATCTCTGGAGCTTCCCAAAGGAAGTCAAGCCACTTGTCTTGTTTGATGGGGAACGTGGGATAGCTCTGCAGACAATGAAGGAGAATCTGGACTCATCTCGAGTTGAATTGGAGAACACAGAGCTCTTTCATGTTGCTGTGGTGACGTCAGGGTCCCTCTAAACTGGCGACAGTGTTCTTGAGGACTCTCTGGAGTTCCATCCAGAAAGTCCAGGGTCCTTTCGTGTTTGATGTGGAGCAAGGAATTGCTCTGCACCTAATGCACGGGATTCGGACCTCATCTGGCGGCGAGGGGGAAGTCTCCCCTTTTTTCTCGAGTTGCGGCGGGAACCTGGGGTATATTTTCGATTTAGGACTTGAATGGCCCTTCAAAACTCGAGTTTGTTCAGCGAAGTCAGACTCATGTCTTGTTGCGAGGGACACATCAAGATTCTCATTGATTCTTGGCAGGGTAATAGGGATTCCTCTTTAGCTGAGACTTGAGACCCAGGGTCCCTTTCAGTTCCCTCAGTGATTGTCAAATTCCTTTCAATTTTTAAGAGGAGTCAGGCTTGTTGTCCTTTTGACGCATTAAACTCAAAGTTTCTTTCGAATTTTCAAGGGGATGTGAGGCCTCCTGTCGAGATGAGGAGTGGAACTAGGGCTTTCTCTAAAGTCTCCACAGGGGATTCACACATCCCTTCATCTTGGGAAATGAAAGTCTAGCCTGCATTCAAGTCACTGGAGGGAAATCCTGCCATATTTCGAGTCACGGCATCTCGGTGTTCATTCCACTTGAGGCAGCAAACTCAGGGTCCCTCTCACATACCTATACCTAAGAGAGGACTCCTGTTCAGGCGCTTGTGGAAATTTGTTTTCCTCTTGAGTCAAAAATAGGGAATCAGCTCTCATCTCGAGATGACTTGGGGTACCGGGAGCTTTTCTTGAGTTGGTGTGCTGAACTTGGTGTTCCTCTGGACTATATTTTACTTTTCTATAGTAACCAAGATATATCTTGTACGTTAGCATTTTATAGATCATTGAACACATTTATGAAATCATATTATATTGTATATACGTCCATTCCATACAAACATATATTTATATTCATTAACAGCTCAAATTCTTTTCAGCTTTTCTGCAAGAAAATCGCCTTGTAAGAGAAAGCCAATGTTCAGCAGTTAAGGCTTTCAAATCCTAATTCATTTGGAAGTGACCCAGCCATCCAACAAACTTCTACAACTTAGTTCGGCACAACTCCAGCAACCTAAGTCACTCTAATCCCAAGAGACCACTCCAGATTATAAATAATAAATCATTTTATAAAAAATACAATTCTTGTTAATAGGCTTAACTAAAAGTTTTCATCTCATCTATAAAATTTATATATATATATATATATATATATATATGTATATATATATATAAAGAGTTACCCTATTTTTGAAAATAGTATCTTACCCCAAACCAAGGCATAACAAAATATTATAAAATGTTGATGACTCAAGATATGTCCCTACTAGGTTAACAAATAATTATATTGAAATCACATTCACAATTAAAAAAACATTGTACCAAACATTGAAAACCCTTCAGTTCATGTAAAGCTGAATCCTAATAGAGCCCAATAACTCCACAATATCTAAAAAAAATAGCATACATTGAAACAATAGTATTTTTAGATACATAGACATAGTTCTCCTTATGAAATGTAAAATATCTTTTTGTTTATTTATTTATTTTGAGCTCCACCAATTTGCTCATTACTGGAGTCCTAGATAGAGTGGGCTGTGTATCCCAAGGAAATGATAAAAGTTAACTTAAGGTTTTATCTTAAGCCTATTTTTATTTCACAGGCAGAACTGGAGTTCTGAAAAAAAGAAATATTTTAACAAGTTAAACTTTCCTTTACTACACGTGCATCAAGTACCGGTTTTGCAATTTCAATCAAGATTTTATTTTCATCAGTTTTCACTGAAGTCTAAAGAATATTGTAGCCATTCAGTTTCAAAAATATCCTTTCTCCTGTTGTAGCTTTATTATAATAGTAATGATATATGCATGAGGGAATTTTTGTCACATAGGACGTAAAGCCTTGGCTACAAAATTTTGACAATTCCTAGGACAATTATGCAGACGGCAATGGAACCCTATTTCAGTACTCTTGTCTGGAATTTCTCAGGGTTAGGGGAGCCTGGTGGGTTGATATGTATAGGGTCGCATAGAGTAGGACACGACTGAAGTGACTTAGCATCAGCAGTAGCAGGACTTTTAATAATAACTTGAGGTAACATAG
The DNA here is from genome assembly GCA_020976825.1 of Odocoileus hemionus. Lineage (NCBI taxonomy): Eukaryota > Metazoa > Chordata > Mammalia > Artiodactyla > Cervidae > Odocoileus > Odocoileus hemionus. The sequence goes on along the minus strand of JAJLRB010000847.1, from coordinate 7,141 downwards.
TCTCCTGAAATCTTTTTGTGAGGCCTGATATGATTAAGATAATGGAGAGAAAAACTTAGTCTCTCCCGGTCTATAGGGTGTAAAGGCATATTAAAAAATCAATCTTGTGAATCAGTAATAATAATGTGCCAATTTTGAGGAATAGTAATGGGATGTCTGGTTACAATGCAGCACCATGTTTCAAAAAAGGATTAACATTTTTAAACTCTGTTAAGTGACACCTTTTGTTATATTTCCTTTGTATAACAAAAATAGGAGAGTTCCAAAAAGAGCAAGATTCTTCAATATGTTTCTATTATAATTGTGTGTTTATAAGTTCTTTAGTAGCTTGTAATTTTTCCTTCGTAAGGGGCCATTGCTTTGTCTAAATAGGCTCATAAATTTTCTCAGTTATTTTAATAACTGTTTTGTGTTTCACATGAGCAGTGGCCCCTAGGAAAAATGTGGAGTGTATATCTGAGTTTGCCATTGCATAAGTAAGTCCCTTCCTATTAGATCAAGGGGTGCATGAAGCACATAAGGTCTTAATGTTGTAGGTTGTACTTTTGGTCTATCATATGTGAAGATTTGTATATTTTGATAAATCTATTGTACTTAGGCTGGAGAAATTCCTGCAATTTGGCCAGAGAACTTTTGTATAGGTCAGGATTTGGGCCAAAATATTTTGGAAATGATAATATTCGACCCAATGCTGAGGGTCCAGAAAATCTTTTACCATTAATTTGATATTTATATTTGGTGGGACATATTTAAATAACAATGATGTCCATAAGGATTGTTTTTGATCAGTATTACCAAATGCGCCTTTCCGTACATTAGTGGAGAAGTTAATATAAGTGTAAGCAAAAGAAGTAATTGAGCAATTTTGTCCCCCCTTTTGAATTGTCATAGAATCTGAGCTGACTTCATAGTTTGAATTTCTCCTTTGTAATTTCAATCAATTATTCCATGCCGAACAGTAATTACTTAAGAAGCCAAATTAGATCAGCCATGTAAGCCTGAAGGTTTGTGGGGGGGGCAGGGGTCCAAAAACTCCAGTAGGTACTCTAGAATGGACTGCTTAAGGGTAAAGGAAAAAATCATTTAGGGCTGGTATATTAATGGCAGCACTGCTGGACATTGAGGGTTTGAGGGAAAAGATAGAATTTGCCCCTCTTTTTTGTTGTAGGCGACCTGGGAGTTCCACTCTTTGCAGTTTCTTGGAATAGATTTTCCTTCAATATCAATTTTAAATTTAGTGTCTTTGGCCCAGTGCTTTCCTCTGTGGCAGCAAGGGCAAATTTTTGGAGGCTCTTTATTAGCCTTCTTAGGGCAGTCCCTATTTAAACGGTTTTTATCTCCACATGCAAAGCATCCTTCATTTCTCTTTTTAAAAGCTTGTAGCATTGTTTCAGCTATTATTTGCATCTTTTCAGTTTTTGATCCTAGATTGTGACAAGCCTTTAAATAATCAATAATAATCCTAGTCTGACAAACTGCAGCTATATCTCTTTGACATTTCTGATATGCATTCTCATAAGCAAGTAATTTCTCTAGCTGTTTTTTTGATTTCTTCTCCCATTACAGTATGGGAAATAGCAACTTTTAGTCTAGCTTAAAAATTAATGTTTCTTTTCATTAGGTTCCAACAAAAGACTTTTGTATTTGCAACTGTTGGCAGTGGAGAAGCATTTTGAGCATCCAGGGCAGGTCTAGCAAGAAAATTTTGAGATATATTTTAATGTTTTAATTGAGCCTTTTGTAAAGTTTAATCATTTAATTTATATGTATGTAATGAGCGTTTTGTCTGTTGCTGAATATTGGAAGGGCTAGAATATACGTTGAAATGGCAGAATTACAGCTTTAATAAGAGCGCATACATGCTAGAGATCAATTGGAATAGTTTTTCCTTCTTTGGCTGCTCATTTAACATTTTCTTTGACCCGGAGCCAAATTTATATGTCAAAACTGCATTTATGAGGAAACTAAGGATTATGTTCAACTACTGTTTGAAGGCAAGCCTCTATTCATTGGCGTGAGACCAGAAGTCCCTGAAATGTAAAGAATTGGTGAAGTAAAGTAGAATAGTATTGGGGCTGGCCAGCCTTTAACACATGCCTTAGTATTTACACACATCAATAGGTCCATGAGTCCCTCCACTCGATATACCACGTAAACCAGTGTCCCTGTTTTTTGGCCACATTTGCTGGTGTCATTTAATGGACCTGAACCTTGTGGTACGGAGTTGGCGATCAGAAAGTAAAAAGAGAGAAGGAGGCTGATATGCCTTGGTTTACACAGAAGACCAATATTTTCCTTGACACAGGGCTTGCACCACTCACCAAGGTACCATGCGCTCTCTCGAAGGGGTCTTAGAAGCTCTGGCAGAAAAGTGAGCATGATTGGTCTTCACGCTCTAGAGAGTCAGCCAGAAAAAGATAGACAGAGTGATAAAAAAGAGAGAGAGAGAGAGACAAAAAAAGACCGGGGACCTAAGCTGTAATGGAGCAAATGTGCTTTAATGATTTTTCTATGAATATATAGAGGCTGCAGTACAAGAAACTTCTTTCGGGAATGATAGAGTTCAGTAAACCAAGCAAACTGCAACTGTTTCCAAGGGAAAAGGAGTAATGTTAGTCACAATGTCAGGAGACAATCCATATCTCAAGAAAGGGGAAGGGGGCTAAGTAGTTTTGTCTTGAAGTGTTGCTATGCTGAACTTGGTGTTCCTCTGGACTTTGGACGGTGTTCTCGGGGATTCTCTGTTGTTGTTGAAAGGAAGTCAAGCCACTTCTCGTGTTGGATGGGGATTTCGGGATGACTCTGGAGCACATGCAGGGGAATCTGCACTCATCTTGAGTTGATTTGCGGAACACGGAGCCCTTTCTTGTTACTATGGTGACATCAGGGTCCCTCTAGACTTGTGACAGTGTTCTTGGGGCTGTCTGAATTTCCATCCAGGAAGTCCAGCCTCCTTTCATGTTTGATGAGGAACACGGAATTGCTCTGCATGCAATTCAGGGGAATTGGGCCTCATCTGGCAGCGAGGGGGAAGTCTTGCCGTTTTTCTCGAGTTGCGGCGGGAACCTGGGGTATATTCTCGAGTTAGAACGTGGAAGGCCCTTCAAAACTCGTTTTTATTCAGCGGTGTCAGGACTCATGTCTAGTTGGCAGGGACATATCGGGATTCTCCTCGAGGCTTGGCAGGGCAATAGGGACCCCTCTTTAGTTGACATTTGGGACCCAGGTTCCCTTTCCAGGTGCCACAGGGATATTGGGATTCCTATCAATTTTCAATAGGATTCAGGCATCGTCTCCTTTGGAAGCATTGAACTCCAAGTTCCTTTCCAAGTTTCAAAGGGATGTGAGGCCTCTGGTGGAAATGAGGCGGGGAACTAGAGCTTTCTCTAAAGTCTCCACAGGGGATTCAGACACCCCTTCACCTTGTGAAGTGAAAGACGATCCTACATTCAAATCACTTCAGGAAATCCGGCCTTAGTTCGAGTCAGGGCATCTCGGTGTCCATTCCACTTGGGCAGCAAACTCAGGGTCTCTCTTATATTTCTCTAGCTGAGAAAATCCTCGTCTTGAGGTGCTGTAGAAAGTTGGCATTCATGTGAGTGGAACCCATGGAATCATCTCTACTCTCGAGATGATTTATGGTACACGGAGCTTTTCTCGAGTTGCTGTGCTGAACTTAGTGTTCCTCTAGAGTTGGGACGGTGTTCCCAGGTTATCTCCGGAGTTGATTCAGGAAAGACAAGCCACTAGTTGTGTTTGACGTTGACAGTGTAATTGCTCTGGATCTAATGCAGGGGATTCAGGCCTCATCTCGAAATGATTTGAGGGTACACGGTATGCTTTTATGCTTCTGTTGTGTCTTCTGGGTCATTCTATACTTGTGTCAGTGTTCTTAGGGACTCTCTGGAGTGCTATCAAGGAAGTAAAGGCTCCTTTCTTTTTGACGAGAAACACGAAATATCTCTACAATCTATGAATGGGAATCGAGCCTCTTCTCACAGTGCGGGGAAGTTTCATGGTTTTTCTCGAATTGCACCAGGAACCTTGGGAATATTCTCGAGTTAAGATGGGGATGGCTCTTCAAAACTCAGGTTCGTTCTGTGACATCAGCACTCCTGTATAGTTGCGAGGGACACATCAGAATTCTCCGCGAGGCTTGGCATGGCGATAGGCATTACACTTGATGTGAGGAGGGAGTCCCAGGGTTTCTTTCCAGGTGTCCCAGGAATATTGGGACTCCTATCAATTTTTAAGAGGAGTCAGGCATCGTCTTCTTTTGAAGCATTGAAATCTGCATTCCTCTCGAGTTTTCAAAGGGATGTGAGGCCTCTTGTCCAGATGAGGCAGCGAACTAGCGCTTTCTCTAGGGTCTCCACACGGGATTCAGACATCCCTTCACCTTGTGAGATGAAAGACGCACCTGCATTCAAATCACTGCAGGGAAATCCGGCCTTATTTCGAGTCAGGGCACCTCGGTGTCCGTTCTTCTTGAGGCAGCAAACTCAGATTGCCCCTCACATACCTACTGCTGAGAGATGCCTCATCTTAGGTGCTTGTGGAATGTCCTCATTCCTCTTGAGACGATGCCAGGGAATCCACTCTCATCGTGAGTTAATTTGGGGTACATGGAGCTTTTCTCGTGTTGCGGTGCTGAACTTGGTGTTCTTTTTGACTTTGGTTGTTTTTTTCGGGGAATCTGTGCAGTTGCCTGATGGAAGTTAAACCCGTTAACGTCTTTGATGGGGAATGCGGGATGGCTCTAGAGCCAATGCAGGGCAATCGGGCCTCATGTTAAGTTGATTTCAGGTACACGGATCTCTTTTGTGTTGCTGAGGTGAATTCAGGGCCCCTATAGACTTGTGACAGTGTTCGTCGGGATTCTCTGGTGTTCCACCCGGGAAGTCCAGGCTGCTTTGGTGTTTGATGTGGAACACGGATTTGCTCTGCATGCATTGCAGGGGAAAGGAGCCTCATCTGTTGACGACGGGGAAGTCTCATGGTTTTTCTTGAGTTGTGGCGGGGAATGGTATATATTCCTGAGTCCGGATGGGGATGGCCGATCAAAACTCGTGTTCGTTCAGCGACGTCAGCACTCCTGTCTAATTGCGAGGAACACATCAAAATTCTCCTTGATGCTTGGCACGGCAATAGGCATTCCTCTTGAGGTGAGGAGGGAGTCCCAGGGTTCCTTTCCAGGTGCCACAGGAATATTGGGATTCCAATCAAGTTTCAAGAGGAGTCAGGCATCGTCTTCTTTTGAAGCATTGAAATCTGCCTTCCTCTCGAGTTGTTAAAGGGATGTGAGTCCTTTGTCCTGATGAGGCGGGGAACCAGTGCATTCTCTAGCATCTCCGCAGGGGATTCAGACATCCCTTCATCATGTAAGATGAAAGACGAGCCTGCATTCAAGTCACTGCAGGGAAATCCGTCCATATTTCGAGTCAGGGCGTCTCGGTGTCCATTCCACTTGAGGCAGCAAACTCCGGGTCCCACTTGCATACTTATAGCTCAGAGAATTTCCTGTTGAGGTGTTTATGAAAAGCTCGTGTTTCTCTTTTGTCGAAGCCAGGGAATCTGCTCTCCTCTCGAAATGTATTGTGGTACATGGAACTTTTCTCGATTTGATGTACTAAATTAGATGTTCTTCTAGACTTTAGATGGTTTTCTTGGGGAATCTATGCAGTTGCCCAAAGGAAGTCAAGCCACTTGTCTTGTTTGATGGGGAATGCGGGATGGCTCTGTAGACAATGCAGGAGATTTTGGACTCATCTCGAGTTGAATTTGGGAATAAGGAGCTCTTTCATGTTGCTGCAGTGATGTCAGGGTTCCTCTAAACTTGTTATAGCGTTCTTGAGAACTCTCTGGAGTTCCATCCAGGAAGTCCAGGCTCCTTTCATGTTTGATGTGGAACAAGGCATTGCTCCGTACCCAATGCAGGGGAATGGGACCTCATCTGGGGGTGAGGGGGAAGTCTCGCCGTTTTTTCTCGAGTTGCAGTGGGAACCTGAGGTATATTCTCGAGTTAGGACTTGGATGGCCCTTCAAAACTTGAGTTTGTTTAGCGAAATCAGGACTCATATCTAGTTGCGAGGGACACCTCGAGATTCTCATCGAGGCTTGGCAGGGCAATAGGGATGCCTCTTTAGCTGAGACTTGAGACCCAGGGTTCCTTTCAGTTCCCACAGTGATTGTTGGATTTTATCAATTTTCAGAGGTGTCAGGCTTGTTGTCCTTTTGATGCATTGAACTCCAAGTTCCTCTCGAAATTTCAAGGAGATGTGAGGCCTCCTGTCGAGATAAGGCGGGGAACAAGGGCTTTCTCTAAAGTCTCCACAGGGGATTCACACATCCCTTCATCTTGGGAGATGAAAAACTAGCCTGCATTCAAGTCACTGGAGGGAAATCCTGCCATATTTCGAGTCACGGCATCTCGGTGTTCATTCCACTTGAGGCAGCAAACTCAGGGTCCCTCTCCCATACCTATAGCTAAGAGATGTCTCCTGTTCAGGTGCTTGTGGATAGCTGCATTCCTCTTGAGTCAAAAATAGGGAATCAGCTGTCATCTCGAGATGATTTAGGGTACCCGGAGCTTTCCTTGAGATGGTGTGCTGAACTTGGTGTTCTTCTGGACTATATTTTACTTTTCTATAGCAATCAAGAAATATTTTGTACGTTAGCATTTTGTAGATCATTGAACATATTTAACAAATCATATTATATTTATTTACATCCACTCCAGTACAAATATATACTTATATTCATTATCAGCCCAAAATCTCTTCAGCTCTTCTGCAAGAAAATCCCCTTGTAAGAGTAAGACACTGTTCAGCAATTAACGCTTTAAAATCCTAACTCATTTGGAAATGACCCAGCTATCCAACAAACTTCTACTACTTAGTTCAAGACAACTCCAGCAATCTAAGTCACTCTAATCCCAAGAGACCATTCCAGATTATAGAAAATAGATCATTTTATCAAATCTACAATTCTTTTTAATAAAGCATATCTAAAAGTTTTCGTCTCATCTATAAAGTTATATATATATATATATATATATATATATATATATATATATATATATTGAGTTACCTTTTTTTTTTGACAATCGTATCTTACCCCAAACCAAGGCATAACAAAAGTA
>JAJLRB010000846.1:0-46122 GCA_020976825.1 Odocoileus hemionus | reverse complement strand
AAAATTAATGTAACTTTTCATTAGGTTCCAACAAAAGACTTTTGGAGTGGCAACTGTTGGCAGAGGAGAAGCATTTGGAGCAGCCAGGGCAGGGCTAGCAAGAAAATGTCGAGATATTTTGTAATGTTTTAATTGAGTCTTTTGTAAAGTTTAATCATTTAATGTATATGTATATAATAAGTGTTTTGTCTGTTGCTGAATTTTGGAAGGGCTAGAATATACCTCGAAATGACAGAATTACAATTTTAATAAGAGTGCATAGGGGCTAGAGATCAATTGGAATAGTTTTTTCTTCTTTGGCTGCTCATTTAACATTTTCTTTGACCCAGATCCAAATTTATAAGTCAAAACTGCGTTTATCAGGAAACTAAGGATTATGTTCAACTACTGTTTGAAGGTAAGCCTCTATTCATTGGCGTGAGACCAGAAGTCCCTGAAATGTAAAGAAGTGGTGAAGTAAAGTAGAAAAATAATGGGGCTGGCCAGCCTTTTAACCCATGCCTTAGTATTTACAGACCTCAATAGGTCCATGAGTCACTCAACTCGATATACCACGTATACCAGTGTCCCTGTTCTTTGGCCACATTTGCTGGGGTCCTTTAATGGACCGGAACATTGTGGTTCGGAGTTGGCGATCAGAAAGTAAAAGAGAGAAGGAGGCTGATATCCCTTGGTTTACACAGAGGACCAATATTGTCCTTGACACAGGGCTTGCACCACTCAGTAAGGTACCAGGCGCCCTCTCGAGGGGGTCTTTGAAGCCCTGGCAGAAAAGTAAACACGACAGTTCTCCACGCTCCACAGAGTTAGCCAGAAAATATATATAGAGAGAGATAAAAAGAGAGAGAGAGACAAAAAAAGACCCGTGGACCTAAGCTCTAATGGAGCAAAGGTGATTTAATGATTATGCTATGAGTATATACAGGCTGCACTACAAGAAACTTCTTTCGGGAATGATAGAGTTCGGCAAAACAAACAAACTGCAACGGTTACCAAGGGAACAGGGAGTAATGTTAGTCACAAGGTCAGAAGACAATCCATATCTCAAGAAAGGATAAGGGGACTAAGCAGTTTTGTCTTAAAGAGTTGCTCTGCTGATCCTGGGGTTCCTCTGGACATTGGACTGTGTACTCAGGGATTCTCTGTTGTTGTTTAAAGGAAGTCAAGCCACTTCTCGTGTTTGATGTGGAATTCAGGATGGCTCTGGAGAACATGCAGGGGAATCTGTCCTCATCTCGAGTTGCTTTGTGGAACACGGAGAACTTTCGTGTTATTGCGGTGACATCAGGATCCCTCTAGAATTTGAGCGTGTTCTTGGGACTCTCTGAAGTTCCAACCAGGAAGTCCAGAATTCTTTCATGTTTGATGGGGAACACGGAATTGCTCTGCATGCAATGCAGGGAAATCGGGCATCATCTGGGAGGGAGGGGGAAGTCTCATGGTTTTTCTCAAGTTGCGGCGGGAATCTGGGGTATACTCTCGAGTTAGGGCGAGGATGGCCCTTCAAAACTCGTGTTTATTCAGCGAAGTCAGGACTCATGTCTAGTTGCCAGGGACATATCGGGATTCTCCTCGAGGCTTGGCAGGGCAATAGGGACCCCTCGTTAGTTGAGACGTGGGACCCAGTTTCCCTTTCCAGGTGTCACAGGGATATTGGGATTCCTATCAATTCTCAATAGGATTCAGGCATCGTCTCCTTTGGAAGCATTGAACTCCAAGTTCCTTTCGAATTTTCAAAGGGATGTGAGGCCTCCGGTCGAGATGAGGCGGGGAACTAGTGCTTTTTCTAAAGTCTCTACAGGGATTTCAGACATGCCTTCACTTGTGAAATGAAAGACAATCCTGCATTCAAATCACTGCAGGGACATCCGGCCTTATTTCGAGTCAGGGCATCTCGGTGTCCATTCCACTTGGGGCAGCAAACTCATGGTCTCTCTTACATTCCTATAGCTGAGAACCTTCATCTTGAGGTGCTGAAGAAAGTTGGCCTTCATGTGAGTCGAACCCATGGACTCATCTCTACTCTCGTGATGATTTGTGCTACAGGAGCTTTTCTCGAGTTGCTGTGCTGAACTTGGGTTTCCTCTAGAGTTGGGACGGTGTTCCCGGGTTATCTCCGGAGTTGATTAAGGAAAGACAAGCCACTTGTTGTGTTTGACGTTGACGGCGGAATGGCTCTGGATCTAATGCAGGGGATTCAGGCCTCATGTCAAGTTGATTTGAGGGTACAGGTAATGCTTTCATGCTGCTGTTGTGACTTCTGGGTCCCTCTATACTTGTGTCAGTGTTCTTGCGGACTCTCTGGAGTTCCATCAAGGAAGTCACGGCTCCTTTCTTTTTGACGAGAAACACGAAATTACTCTACAATCTATGAATGGGAATCGAGCCTTTTCTCACAGCGCGGGGAAGTTTCATGGTTTTTCTCGTGTTGCAGCAGGAACCTTGGGAATATTCTCGAGTTAAGATGGGGATGGCCCTTCAAACCTCGGGTTTGTTCAGTGACGTCAGGACTCCTATCTAGTTGCTTGGGACACCTCGGTATTCTCGTTGACGCTTGGCAGGGCATGAGGGATGCCTCTCGAGGTGAAGCTTGAGACCCAGGTTCTATTTCCAGTTGCCACAGGGATATTGGAATTCCTGTCAGTTTTCAAGCAGACTCAGGCAGCGTCTCCTTGTGAAACATTGAACTCATTGAACTCGGGTTCCTTTTGCGTTGTCAAAGGGATGTGAGGCATCCCATCGAGATGAGGTGGCGAACTAGGGCTTTCTCTAGGGTCTCCACAGGGTATTCAGACATCACTTCATCTTGTGACATGAAAGACGAGCCTGCATTCAAGTCACTGCAGGGAAATCCGGCCTTATTTCGAGTCAGGGCACCTCGGTGTCCGTTCTTGAGGCAGCAAACTCAGATTGCCCCTCACATACCTACTGCTGAGAGATGCCTCATCTTAGGTGCTTGTGGAATGTCCTCATTCCTCTTGAGACGATGGCAGGGAATTCGCTTTCATCTTGAGATAATTTGGGGTTCACGGAGCTTTTCTCGAGTTGTGGTGCTAAAGTTCGTGTTCTTCTAGACTTTGCTTGTTGTTTTTCGGGGAATCTCTGCAGTTGCCTGATGGAATTTAAACCTGTTAACGTCTTTGATGGGGAATGTGGGATGGCTCTGGAGCCAATACAGGGCAATCGGGCCTCATCTTGAGTTGATTTCGGGTACACGGATCTCTTTCGTGTGGCTGCAGTGACCTCTGGGCTCCTATGGACTTGTGACAGTGTTCTTCGGGATTCTCTGGTATTCCATCCAGGAAGTCCAGGCTCCTTTGGTGTTTGATGTGGAACACGGATTGGCTCCGCATCCATTGCAGGAAAATGGAGACTCATCCGTTGGCGAGGGGGAAGTCTCATGGTTTTTCTTAAGTTGTTGCGGGATACTGGTGTATATTCCTGAGTCAGGATGTGGATGGCCCTTCAAAAGTCGTGTTCGTTCAGCAACGTCAGCACTCCTGTGTAGTTGCGAGGAACACATCGGAAATTCTCTCTCGAGGCTTGGCATGGCAATAGGCACGCCTCTTGAAGTGAGGAGTGAGTCCCATTTTTCCTCTCCAGGTGCCATGCGGATATTGGGATTTCTATCAATTTTCAAGAGAAGTCAGGCAACTTGTTCTTTTGAAGCATTGAAATCCGCGTTCTCTTGAGTTGTCAAAGGGATTTGACGCTTCTTGTCCAGATGAGGCGGGGAACCAGGGCTCTATCTAGGGTCTCCACAGGGGATTCAGGCATCTCTTCATCTTGTGAGATGAAAGACGAGCCTGCATTCAAGTCACTGCAGGTAAATCCGGCCATATTTCGAGTCAGGGCATCTCAGTGTCCATTCCACGTGAGGCAGCAAACTATGGGTCCCTCGTACATACTTATAGCTGAGAGAAGTCTCCTCTTGACGTGCTTATGAAAAGCTGGCTTTCCTCTTTTGTCAAAGCCAGGGAATCTGCTCTTCTCTCGAGATGATTTGTGTACATTGAACTTTTTCTCGATTGGTGTGTGCTAAACTTGATGTCCTTCTATACTTGAGATGGTGTTCTCGGGGAATCTCTGGAGCTTCCCAAAGGAAGTCAAGCCACTTGTCTTGTTTGATGGGGAACGTGGGATAGCTCTGCAGACAATGAAGGAGAATCTGGACTCATCTCGAGTTGAATTGGAGAAACACAGAGCTCTTTCATGTTGCTGTGGTGACGTCAGGGTCCCTCTAAACTGGCGACAGTGTTCTTGAGGACTCTCTGGAGTTCCATCCAGGAAGTCCAGGGTCCTTTCGTGTTTGATGTGGAGCAAGGAATTGCTCTGCACCTAATGCACGGGATTCGGACCTCATCTGGCGGCGAGGGGGAAGTCTCCCCGTTTTTCTCGAGTTGCGGTGGGAACTGGGGTATATTTTCGAGTTAGGACTTGGATGGCCCTTCAAAACTCGAGTTTGTTCAGCAAAGTCAGGACTCATGTCTAGTTGCGAGGGACACCTCAAGATTCTCATCGATTCTTGGCAAGGAAATAGGGATGCCTCTTTAGCTGAGACTTGAGACCCAGGGTCCCTTTCAGTTCCCTCAGTGATTGTCGAATTCCTATCAATTTTTAAGAGGAGTCAGGCTTGTTGTCCTTTTGACACATTGAACTCCAAGTTTCTTTCGAATTTTCAAGGGGATGTAAGGCTTCCTGTCGAGATGAGGCGTGGAACTAGGGCTTTCTCTAAAGTGTCCACAGGGGATTCACACATCCCTTCATCTTGAGAGATGAAAGACAAGCCTGCATTCAAGTCACTGGAGGGAAATCCTGCCATATTTCGAGTCACGGCATCTCGGTGTTCATTCCATTGAGGCAGCAAACTCAGGGTCCCTCTCACATACCTATACCTAAGAGAGGCCTCCTGTTCAGGCGCTTGTGGAAAGTTGCATTCCTCTTGAGTCAAAAATAGGGAATCAGCTCTCATCTCGAGGTGATTTGGGGTACCGGAGCTTTTCTTGAGTTGGTGTGCTGAACTTGGTGTTCCTCTGGACTATATTTTACTTCTCTATAGCAACCAAGAAATATCTTGTACGTTAGCATTTTATAGATCATTGAACATATTTATCAAATCATATTATATTGTATATACGTCCATTCCAGTACAAACATATATTTATATTCATTAACAGCTCAAATTCTTTTCAGCTTTTCTGCAAGAAAATCGCCTTGTAAGAGAAAGCCAGTGTTCAGCAGTTAAGGCTTTCAAATCCTAATTCATTTGGAAGTGACCCAGCAATCCAACAAACTTCTACTACTTAGTTCCGCACAACTCCAGCACCCTAAGTCACTCTAATCCCAAGAGACCACTCCAGATATTACAGAATAGATCATTTTATAAAAAATACAATTCTTGTTAATAGAGCTTAGCTAAAAGTTTTAATCTCATCTATAAATTTATATATATATATATATATATATATATATATATATATATATATATATATATAAAGAGTTACCCTTTTTTTGACAACAGTATCTTTCCCCAAACCAAGGCATAACAAAATATTATATAATCTTGACGACTCAAGACATGTCCCTACTAGGTTAACAAATAATTATATTTAAATCACATTCACTATTAAATAAATATTATACCCAACATTGAAAACCCTTCAGTTCATGTAAAGCTGAATCCAAATGGAGCCCATTAACTCCATACTATCTAAAATAAAAAACATACATTGAAACAATAGTAATTTTAGATAGATAGACACAGTTCCCCTTATGAAATTTTAAATACCTTTTTGTTTTATTTATTTATTTTGAGTTCCACCAATTTGCTCATTGCTGGAGTCCTAGATAAAGTGGGCTGTGTATCCCAAAGAAATGAAAAAAGTTAACTTAAGGCTTTTTTTAGGCCTTTTTTTGTTTCACAGGCAGAACTGGATTTCCGAAAAAAAAATATATTTTAACAAGTTAAACTTTCCTTTACTACACGTGCATCAAGTACCGATTTTGCAATTTCAATAAAGATTTTATTTTCATCAGTTTTCACTGGAGTCTAAAGAATATCATAGCCATTAATTTTCAAAAATATCCTTTCTCGTTTTTGTAGCTTTATTATAATATTAATGATATATGCATGAGGGAGTTTTTTTGTCACATAGGACGTAAAGCCTTGGCCACAAAATTTGGACAAATCCTAGCACAATTATGGAGACGGCAATGGAACCCTATTTCAGTACTCTTGTCTGGAGTATCTCAGGGTTAGGGGAGCCTGGTGGGCTGATATCTATAGGGTCACATAGAGTAGGACACGTCTGAAGTGACTTAGCAGCAGCAGTAGCAGGACTTTTAAGCATTCCTTGAGGTAACATAGTCTACTGAAATCTTTTATGAGGCCCGATATGATTAGGATAAGGGAGAGAGAAAGTTAGTCTCTCCCGGTCTAAAGGGTGTAAAGGCATATTAAAAAATCAATCTTGTGAATCAGTAATAATAATGTGCCAATTTTGAGGAATAGTAATGGGATCTCTGGTTACAATGCAGCACCATGTTTAAAAAAAGACTTAACTTTTTTAAACTCTGTTAAGTGACACCATTTGTTATATTTCCTTTGTATAACAAAAAAGGAGAATTTCAAAAATAGCAAGATTCTTCAATATGTTTCTATTATAATTGTGTGTTTATAAGTTCTATAGTAGCTTGTAATATTTCTTTCGTAAGGGGCCATTGTTTTGTCTAAATAGGCTCATAAATTTTCTCAGTTATTTTAATAACTGTTTTGTTTGTCAAATGAGCATTGGCCCCTAGGAAAAATGTGGAATTTATATCTGAGTTTGCCATTGCATAAGTAAGTCCCTTCCTATTAAATTAAGATGTGCATGAAGCACATAAGGTCTTAATGTTGTAGGTTGGCATTTTGGTCTATCCTATGTGAAGATTTGTATATTTTGATAAATTTATTGTACTTTGTCTTGAGAAATTCTTGCAATTTGGCCAGAGAACTTTTGTATAGGTCAGGATTTGGGCCAAAATAGTTTGGAAATGATAATATTCGACCCAATGCTGAGGGTCCAGAAAATCTTTTACCATTAATTTTATATTTATATTTGGTGGGACATATTTAAATAACAATGATGTCCATAAGGATTGTTTTTGATCAGTATTACCAAATCTGCCTCTCCGTACATTAGTAGAGAATTTAATAGAAGTGTAAGGCAAAAGAAGTAATTGAGGAATTTTGTCCCCCCTTTTGAATTGTCATAGAATCTGAGCTGACATCATAATTTGAATTTCTCCTTTGTAATTTGAATCAATTATTCCATGCCCAACAGTAATTCCTTTAGAAGCCAAATTAGATCAGACCTGTAAAAGCCTGAAGGTTTGTGGGGGCAGGGGTCCAAAAACTCCAGTAGGTACGCTTGAATGGACTGCTTAAGGGTAAAGAAAAAGTCATTTATGGCTGGTATATTAATGGCAGCACTGCTGGACATTGAGGGTTTGAGGGAAAAGATAGAATTTGCCCCTCTTTTTTGTTGTAGGTGACTGGGAGTTCCACACTTTGCAGTTTCTTGGAATAGGTTTTCCTTCAATATCAAATTTAAATTTACTGACTTTGGCCCAGTGCTTTCCTCTGTGGCATCAAGGGCAAATTTTTGGAGGCTATTTATTAGTCTTCTTAGGGCATTCCCTATTTAAACGGTTTTTATCTCCACATGTAAAGCATCCTTCATTTTTCTTTTTAAAAGATTGTAGCATTGTTTCAGCTAGTATTTGCATCTTTTCAGTTTTTGATCCTAGATTGTGACAAGCCTTTAAATAATCAATAATAATCCTAGTCTGACAAACTGCAGCTATAGCTCTTTGACATTTCTGATATGCATTTTCATAAGCAAGTAATTTCTCTAGCTGTTTTTTTTTTTTCTTCTCTCATTACAGTATGGGAAATAGCAGCTTTTAGTCTAGCTTAAAAATTAATGTAACTTTCCAATAGGTTCCAACAAAAGACTTTTGGAGTGGCAACTGTTGGCAAAGGAGAAGCATTTGGAGCAGCCAGGGCAGGGCTAGCAAGAAAATGACGAGATATTTTGTAATGTTTTAATTGAGTCTTTTGTAAAGTTTAATCATTTAATGTATATGTATATAATAAGTGTTTTGTCTGTTGCTGAATTTTGGAAGGGCTAGAATATACCTCGAAATGTCAGAATTACAATTTTAATAAGAGTGCATAGGGGCTAGGGATCAATTGGAATAGTTTTTCCTTCTTTGGCTGCTCATTTAACATTTTCTTTGACCCAGATCCAAATTTATAAGTCAAAACTGCGTTTATCAGGAAACTAAGGATTATGTTCAAATACTGTTTGAAGGTAAGCTTCTATTTATTGTCGTGAGACCAGAAGTCCCTGCAATGTAAAGAAGTGGTGAAGTAAAGTAAAAAAATAATGGGGCTGGCCAGCCTTTTAACCCATGCCTTAGTATTTACAGACCTCAATAGGTCCATGAGTCACTCAACTCGATATACCATGTTTACCAGTGTCCCTGTTCTTTGGCCACATTTGCTGGGGTCCTTTAATGGACCGGAACATTGTGGTTCGGAGTTGGCGATCAGAAAGTAAAAGAGAGAAGGAGGCTGATATCCCTTGGTTTACACAGAGGACCAATATTGTCCTTGACACAGGGCTTGCACCACTCAGTAAGGTACCAGGCGCCCTCTCGAGGGGGTCTTTGAAGCCCTGGCAGAAAAGTAAACACGACAGGTCTCCACGCTCCACAGAGTTAGCCAGAAAATATATATAGAGAGAGATAAAAAGAGAGAGAGAGACAAAAAAAGACCCGTGGACCTAAGCTCTAATGGAGCAAAGGTGATTTAATGATTATGCTATGAGTATATACAGGCTGCACTACAAGAAACTTCTTTCGGGAATGATAGAGTTCGGCAAAACAAACAAACTGCAACGGTTACCAAGGGAACAGGGAGTAATGTTAGTCACAAGGTCAGAAGACAATCCATATCTCAAGAAAGGATAAGGGGACTAAGCAGTTTTGTCTTAAAGAGTTGCTCTGCTGATCCTGGTGTTCCTCTGGACTTGGGACTGTGTACTCGGGGATTCTCTGTTGTTGTTTAAAGGAAGTCAAGCCACTTCTCGTGTTTGATGTGGAATTCAGGATGGCTCTGGAGAACATGCAGGGGAATCTGTCCTCATCTCGAGTTGTTTGTGGAACACGGAGAACTTTCGTGTTATTGCGGTGACATCAGAATCCCTCTATAATTTGACCGTGTTCTTGGGACTCTCTGAAGTTCCAACCAGGAAGTCCAGAATACTTTCATGTTTGATGGGGAACACGGAATTGCTCTGCATGCAATGCAGGGAAATCGGGCATCATCTGGGAGGGAGGGGGAAGTCTCATGGTTTTTCTCAAGTTGCGGCGGGAATCTGGGGTATAGTTTCGAGTTAGGGCGAGGATGGCCCTTCAAAACTCGTGTTTATTCAGCGAAGTCAGGACTCATGTCTAGTTGCCAGGGACATATTCGGATTCTCCTCGAGGCTTGGCAGGGCAATAGGGACCCCTCGTTAGTTGAGACGTGGGACCCAGTTTCCCTTTCAGGTGTCACAGGGATATTGGGATTCCTGTCAATTCTCAACTCAGGCATCGTCTCCTTTGGAAGCATTGAACTCCAAGTTCCTTTCGAATTTTCAAAGGGATGTGAGGCCTCCGGTCGAGATGAGGTGGGGAACTAGTGCTTTTTCTAAAGTCTCTACAGGGGATTCATCCATGCCTTCACCTTGTGAAATGAAAGACAATCCTGCATTCAAATCACTGCAGGGATATCCGGCCTTATTTCGAGTCAGGGCATCTCGGTGTCCATTCCACTTGGGGCAGCAAACTCATGGTCTCTCTTACATTCCTATAGCTGAGAACCTTCATCTTGAGGTGCTGTAGAAAGTTGGCCTTCATGTGAGTCGAACCCATGGACTCATCTCTACTCTCGTGATAATTTGTGCTACAGGGATCTTTTCTCGAGTTGCTGTGCTGAACTTGTGTTTCCTCTAGAGTTAGGACGGTGTTCCCGGGTTATCTCCGGAGTTGATTAAGGAAAGAAAAGCCACTTGTTGTGTTTGACGTTGACGGCGGAATGGCTCTGGATCTAATGCAGGGGATTCAGGCCTCATGTCAAGTTGATTTGAGGGTACAGGGAATGCTTTCATGCTGCTGTTGTGACTTCTGGGTCCCTCTATACTTGTGTCAGTGTTCTTGCGGACTCTCTGGAGTTCCAGCAAGGAAGTCAGGGCTCCTTTCTTTTTGACGAGAAACACGAAATTACTCTACAATCTATGAATGGGAATCGAGCCTTTTCTCACTGCGCGGGGAAGTTTCATGGTTTTTCTCGTGTTGCAGCAGGAACCTTGGGAATATTCTCGAGTTAAGATGGGGATGGCCCTTCAAACCTCGGGTTTGTTCAGTGACGTCAGGACTCCTATCTAGTTGCTTGGGACACCTCGGTATTCTCGTCGACGCTTGGCAGGGCATGAGGGATGCCTCTCGAGGTGAAGCTTGAGACCCAGGTTCTATCTCCAGTTGCCACAGGGATATTGGAATTCCTGTCAGTTTTCAAGCAGACTCAGGCAGCGTCTCCTTGTGAAACATTGAACTCATTGAACTCGGGGTTCCTTTTGCGTTGTCAAAGGGATGTGAGGCATCCCATCGAGATGAGGTGGCGAACTTGGGCTTTCTTTAGGGTCTCCACAGGGTATTCAGACATCACTTCATCTTGTGACATGAAAGACGAGCCTGCATACAAGTCACTGCAGGGAAATCCGGCCTTATTTCGAGTCAGGGCACCTCGGTGTCCGTTCTTGAGGCAGCAAACTCAGATTGCCCCTCACATACCTACTGCTGAGAGATGCCTCATCTTAGGTGCTTGTGGAATGTCCTCATTCCTCTTGAGACGATGGCAGGGAATTCGCTTTCATCTTGAAATAATTTGGGGTTCACGGAGCTTTTCTCGAGTTGTGGTGCTAAAGTTCGTGTTCTTCTAGACTTTGCTTGTTGTTTTCGGGGAATCTCTGCAGTTGCCTGATGGAATTTAAACCTGTTAACGTCTTTGATGGGGAATGTGGGATGGCTCTGGAGCCAATACAGGGCAATCGGGCCTCATCTTGAGTTGATTTCGGGTACACAGATCTCTTTCGTGTGGCTGCAGTGACCTCTGGGCTCCTATGGACTTGTGACAGTGTTCTTTGTGATTCTCTGGTATTCCATCCAGGAAGTCCAGGCTCCTTTGGTGTTTGATGTGGAACACGGATTGGCTCCGCATCCATTGCAGGGAAATGGAGACTCATCCGTTGGCGAGGGGGAAGTCTCATGGTTTTTCTTAAGTTGTTGCGGGATACTGGTGTATATTCCTGAGTCAGGATGTGGATGGCCCTTCAAAAGTCGTGTTCGTTCAGCAACGTCAGCACTCCTGTGTAGTTGCGAGGAACACATCGGAATTCTCCTCGAGGCTTGGCATGGCAATAGGCACGCCTCTTGAAGTGAGGAGTGAGTCCCATTTTTCCTCTCCAGGTGCCATGCGGATATTGGGATTTCTATCAATTTTCAAGAGAAGTCAGACAACTTGTTCTTTTGAAGCATTGAAATCCGCGTTCTCTTGAGTTGTCAAAGGGATTTGACGCTTCTTGTCCAGATGAGGCGGGGAACCAGGGCTCTATCTAGGGTCTCCACAGGGGATTCAGGCATCTCTTCATCTTGTGAGATGAAAGACGAGCCTGCATTCAAGTCACTGCAGGTAAATCCGGCCATATTTCGAGTCAGGGCATCTCAGTGTCCATTCCACGTGAGGCAGCAAACTACAGGTCCCTCGTACATACTTATAGCTGAGAGAAGTCTCCTCTTGACGTGCTTATGAAAAGCTGGCTTTCCTCTTTTGTCAAAGCCAGGGAATCTGCTCTTCTCTCGAGATGATTTGTGTACATTGAACTTTTCTCGATTTGGTGTGCTAAACTTGATGTCCTTCTATACTTGAGATGGTGTTCTCGGGGAAATCTCTGGAGCTTCCCAAAGGAAGTCAAGCCACTTGTCTTGTTTGATGGGGAACGTGGGATAGCTCTGCAGACAATGAAGGAGAATCTGGACTCATCTCGAGTTGAATTGGAGAACACAGAGCTCTTTCATGTTGCTGTGGTGACGTCAGGGTCCCTCTAAACTGGCGACAGTGTTCTTGAGGACTCTCTGGGTTCCATCCAGAAAGTCCAGGGTCCTTTCGTGTTTGATGTGGAGCAAGGAATTGCTCTGCACCTAATGCACGGGATTCGGACCTCATCTGGCGGCGAGGGGGAAGTCTCCCCTTTTTTCTCGAGTTGCGGCGGGAACCTGGGGTATATTTTCGATTTAGGACTTGAATGGCCCTTCAAAACTCGAGTTTGTTCAGCGAAGTCTAGACTCATGTCTTGTTGCGAGGGACACATCAAGATTCTCATTTGATTCTTGGCAGGGTAATAGGGATTCCTCTTTAGCTGAGACTTGAGACCCAGGGTCCCTTTTCAGTTCCCTCAGTGATTGTCAAATTCGTTTCAATTTTAAAGAGGAGTCAGGCTTGTTGTCCTTTTGACGCATTAAACTCAAAGTTTCTTTCGAATTTTCAAGGGGATGTGAGGCCTCCTGTCGAGATAAGGAGTGGAACTAGGGCTTTCTCTAAAGTCTCCACAGGGGATTCACACATCCCTTCATCTTGGGAAATGAAAGTCTAGCCTGCATTCAAGTCACTGGAGGGAAATCCTGCCATATTTCGAGTCACGGCATCTCGGTGTTCATTCCACTTGAGGCAGCAAACTCAGGGTCCCTCTCACATACCTATACCTAAGAGAGGACTCCTGTTCAGGCGCTTGTGGAAATTTGCTTTCCTCTTGAGTCAAAAATAGGGAATCAGCTCTCATCTCGAGATGACTTGGGGTACCGGGAGCTTTTCTTGAGTTGGTGTGCTGAACTTGGTGTTCCTCTGGACTATATTTTACTTTTCTATAGTAACCAAGATATATCTTGTACGTTAGCATTTTATAGATCATTGAACACATTTATGAAATCATGTTATATTGTATATACGTCCATTCCAATACAAACATATATTTATATTCATTAACAGCTCAAATTCTTTTCAGCTTTTCTGCAAGAAAATCGCCTTGTAAGAGAAAGCCAATGTTCAGCAGTTAAGGCTTTCAAATCCTAATTCATTTGGAAGTGACCCAGCCATCCAACAAACTTCTACAACTTAGTTCGGCACAACTCCAGCAACCTAAGTCACTCTAATCCCAAGAGACCACTCCAGATTATAAATAATAAATCATTTTATAAAAAATACAATTCTTGTTAATAGGGCTTAACTAAAAGTTTTCATCTCATCTATAAATTTATATATATATATATATATATACATATATGTATATATATATATATAAAAGAGTTACCCTATTTTTGAAAATAGTATCTTACCCCAAACCAAGGCATAACAAAATATTATAAAATGTTGATGACTCAAGATATGTCCCTACTAGGTTAACAAATAATTATATTGAAATCACATTCACAATTAAAGAAACATTGTACCAAACATTGAAAACCCTTCAGTTCATGTAAAGCTGAATCCTAATAGAGCCCAATAACTCCACAATATCTAAAAAAATAGCATACATTGAAACAATAGTATTTTTAGATACATAGACATAGTTCTCCTTATGAAATGTAAAATATCTTTTTGTTTATTTATTTATTTTGAGCTCCACCAATTTGCTCATTACTGGAGTCCTAGATAGAGTGGGCTGTGTATCCCAAGGAAATGATAAAAGTTAACTTAAGGTTTTATCTTAAGCCTATTTTTATTTCACAGGCAGAACTGGAGTTCTGAAAAAAGAAATATTTTAACAAGTTAAACTTTCCTTTACTACACGTGCATCAAGTACCGGTTTTGCAATTTCAATCAAGATTTTATTTTCATCAGTTTTCACTGAAGTCTAAAGAATATTGTAGCCATTCAGTTTCAAAAATATCCTTTCTCCTGTTGTAGCTTTATTATAATAGTAATGATATATGCATGAGGGAATTTTTGTCACATAGGACGTAAAGCCTTGGCTACAAAATTTTGACAATTCCTAGGACAATTATGCAGACGGCAATGGAACCCTATTTCAGTACTCTTGTCTGGAATTTCTCAGGGTTAGGGGAGCCTGGTGGGTTGATATGTATAGGGTCGCATAGAGTAGGACACGACTGAAGTGACTTAGCATCAGCAGTAGCAGGACTTTTAATAATAACTTGAGGTAACATAGTCTCCTGAAATCTTTTGTGAGGCCTGATATGATTAAGATAATGGAGAGAAAAACTTAGTCTCTCCCGGTCTATAGGGTGTAAAGGCATATTAAAAAATCAATCTTGTGAATCAGTAATAATAATGTGCCAATTTTGAGGAATAGTAATGGGATGTCTGGTTACAATGCAGCACCATGTTTCAAAAAAGGATTAACATTTTTAAACTCTGTTAAGTGACACCTTTTGTTATATTTCCTTTGTATAACAAAAATAGGAGAGTTCCAAAAAGAGCAAGATTCTTCAATATGTTTCTATTATAATTGTGTGTTTATAAGTTCTTTAGTAGCTTGTAATTTTTCCTTCGTAAGGGGCCATTGCTTTGTCTAAATAGGCTCATAAATTTTCTCAGTTATTTTAATAACTGTTTTGTGTTTCACATGAGCAGTGGCCCCTAGGAAAAATGTGGAGTGTATATCTGAGTTTGCCATTGCATAAGTAAGTCCCTTCCTATTAGATCAAGGGGTGCATGAAGCACATAAGGTCTTAATGTTGTAGGTTGTACTTTTGGTCTATCATATGTGAAGATTTGTATATTTTGATAAATCTATTGTACTTAGGCTGGAGAAATTCCTGCAATTTGGCCAGAGAACTTTTGTATAGGTCAGGATTTGGGCCAAAATATTTTGGAAATGATAATATTCGACCCAATGCTGAGGGTCCAGAAAATCTTTTACCATTAATTTGATATTTATATTTGGTGGGACATATTTAAATAACAATGATGTCCATAAGGATTGTTTTTGATCAGTATTACCAAATGCGCCTTTCCGTACATTAGTGGAGAAGTTAATATAAGTGTAAGCAAAAGAAGTAATTGAGCAATTTTGTCCCCCCTTTTGAATTGTCATAGAATCTGAGCTGACTTCATAGTTTGAATTTCTCCTTTGTAATTTCAATCAATTATTCCATGCCGAACAGTAATTACTTAAGAAGCCAAATTAGATCAGCCATGTAAGCCTGAAGGTTTGTGGGGGCAGGGGTCCAAAAACTCCAGTAGGTACTCTAGAATGGACTGCTTAAGGGTAAAGGAAAAAATCATTTAGGGCTGGTATATTAATGGCAGCACTGCTGGACATTGAGGGTTTGAGGGAAAAGATAGAATTTGCCCCTCTTTTTTGTTGTAGGCGACCTGGGAGTTCCACTCTTTGCAGTTTCTTGGAATAGATTTTCCTTCAATATCAATTTTAAATTTAGTGTCTTTGGCCCAGTGCTTTCCTCTGTGGCAGCAAGGGCAAATTTTTGGAGGCTCTTTATTAGCCTTCTTAGGGCAGTCCCTATTTAAACGGTTTTTATCTCCACATGCAAAGCATCCTTCATTTCTCTTTTTAAAAGCTTGTAGCATTGTTTCAGCTATTATTTGCATCTTTTCAGTTTTTGATCCTAGATTGTGACAAGCCTTTAAATAATCAATAATAATCCTAGTCTGACAAACTGCAGCTATATCTCTTTGACATTTCTGATATGCATTCTCATAAGCAAGTAATTTCTCTAGCTGTTTTTTTGATTTCTTCTCCCATTACAGTATGGGAAATAGCAACTTTTAGTCTAGCTTAAAAATTAATGTTTCTTTTCATTAGGTTCCAACAAAAGACTTTTGTATTTGCAACTGTTGGCAGTGGAGAAGCATTTTGAGCATCCAGGGCAGGTCTAGCAAGAAAATTTTGAGATATATTTTAATGTTTTAATTGAGCCTTTTGTAAAGTTTAATCATTTAATTTATATGTATGTAATGAGCGTTTTGTCTGTTGCTGAATATTGGAAGGGCTAGAATATACGTTGAAATGGCAGAATTACAGCTTTAATAAGAGCGCATACATGCTAGAGATCAATTGGAATAGTTTTTCCTTCTTTGGCTGCTCATTTAACATTTTCTTTGACCCGGAGCCAAATTTATATGTCAAAACTGCATTTATGAGGAAACTAAGGATTATGTTCAACTACTGTTTGAAGGCAAGCCTCTATTCATTGGCGTGAGACCAGAAGTCCCTGAAATGTAAAGAATTGGTGAAGTAAAGTAGAATAGTATTGGGGCTGGCCAGCCTTTAACACATGCCTTAGTATTTACACACATCAATAGGTCCATGAGTCCCTCCACTCGATATACCACGTAAACCAGTGTCCCTGTTTTTTGGCCACATTTGCTGGTGTCATTTAATGGACCTGAACCTTGTGGTACGGAGTTGGCGATCAGAAAGTAAAAGAGAGAAGGAGGCTGATATGCCTTGGTTTACACAGAAGACCAATATTTTCCTTGACACAGGGCTTGCACCACTCACCAAGGTACCATGCGCTCTCTCGAAGGGGTCTTAGAAGCTCTGGCAGAAAAGTGAGCATGATTGGTCTTCACGCTCTAGAGAGTCAGCCAGAAAAAGATAGACAGAGTGATAAAAAGAGAGAGAGAGAGAGACAAAAAAAGACCGGGGACCTAAGCTGTAATGGAGCAAATGTGCTTTAATGATTTTTCTATGAATATATAGAGGCTGCAGTACAAGAAACTTCTTTCGGGAATGATAGAGTTCAGTAAACCAAGCAAACTGCAACTGTTTCCAAGGGAAAAGGAGTAATGTTAGTCACAATGTCAGGAGACAATCCATATCTCAAGAAAGGGGAAGGGGGCTAAGTAGTTTTGTCTTGAAGTGTTGCTATGCTGAACTTGGTGTTCCTCTGGACTTTGGACGGTGTTCTCGGGGATTCTCTGTTGTTGTTGAAAGGAAGTCAAGCCACTTCTCGTGTTGGATGGGGATTTCGGGATGACTCTGGAGCACATGCAGGGGAATCTGCACTCATCTTGAGTTGATTTGCGGAACACGGAGCCCTTTCTTGTTACTATGGTGACATCAGGGTCCCTCTAGACTTGTGACAGTGTTCTTGGGGCTGTCTGAATTTCCATCCAGGAAGTCCAGCCTCCTTTCATGTTTGATGAGGAACACGGAATTGCTCTGCATGCAATTCAGGGGAATTGGGCCTCATCTGGCAGCGAGGGGGAAGTCTTGCCGTTTTTCTCGAGTTGCGGCGGGAACCTGGGGTATATTCTCGAGTTAGAACGTGGAAGGCCCTTCAAAACTCGTTTTTATTCAGCGGTGTCAGGACTCATGTCTAGTTGGCAGGGACATATCGGGATTCTCCTCGAGGCTTGGCAGGGCAATAGGGACCCCTCTTTAGTTGACATTTGGGACCCAGGTTCCCTTTCCAGGTGCCACAGGGATATTGGGATTCCTATCAATTTTCAATAGGATTCAGGCATCGTCTCCTTTGGAAGCATTGAACTCCAAGTTCCTTTCCAAGTTTCAAAGGGATGTGAGGCCTCTGGTGGAAATGAGGCGGGGAACTAGAGCTTTCTCTAAAGTCTCCACAGGGGATTCAGACACCCCTTCACCTTGTGAAGTGAAAGACGATCCTACATTCAAATCACTTCAGGAAATCCGGCCTTAGTTCGAGTCAGGGCATCTCGGTGTCCATTCCACTTGGGCAGCAAACTCAGGGTCTCTCTTATATTTCTCTAGCTGAGAAAATCCTCGTCTTGAGGTGCTGTAGAAAGTTGGCATTCATGTGAGTGGAACCCATGGAATCATCTCTACTCTCGAGATGATTTATGGTACACGGAGCTTTTCTCGAGTTGCTGTGCTGAACTTAGTGTTCCTCTAGAGTTGGGACGGTGTTCCCAGGTTATCTCCGGAGTTGATTCAGGAAAGACAAGCCACTAGTTGTGTTTGACGTTGACAGTGTAATTGCTCTGGATCTAATGCAGGGGATTCAGGCCTCATCTCGAAATGATTTGAGGGTACACGGTATGCTTTTATGCTTCTGTTGTGTCTTCTGGGTCATTCTATACTTGTGTCAGTGTTCTTAGGGACTCTCTGGAGTGCTATCAAGGAAGTAAAGGCTCCTTTCTTTTTGACGAGAAACACGAAATATCTCTACAATCTATGAATGGGAATCGAGCCTCTTCTCACAGTGCGGGGAAGTTTCATGGTTTTTCTCGAATTGCACCAGGAACCTTGGGAATATTCTCGAGTTAAGATGGGGATGGCTCTTCAAAACTCAGGTTCGTTCTGTGACGTCAGCACTCCTGTATAGTTGCGAGGGACACATCAGAATTCTCCGCGAGGCTTGGCATGGCGATAGGCATTACACTTGATGTGAGGAGGGAGTCCCAGGGTTTCTTTCCAGGTGTCCCAGGAATATTGGGACTCCTATCAATTTTTAAGAGGAGTCAGGCATCGTCTTCTTTTGAAGCATTGAAATCTGCATTCCTCTCGAGTTTTCAAAGGGATGTGAGGCCTCTTGTCCAGATGAGGCAGCGAACTAGCGCTTTCTCTAGGGTCTCCACACGGGATTCAGACATCCCTTCACCTTGTGAGATGAAAGACGCACCTGCATTCAAATCACTGCAGGGAAATCCGGCCTTATTTCGAGTCAGGGCACCTCGGTGTCCGTTCTTCTTGAGGCAGCAAACTCAGATTGCCCCTCACATACCTACTGCTGAGAGATGCCTCATCTTAGGTGCTTGTGGAATGTCCTCATTCCTCTTGAGACGATGCCAGGGAATCCACTCTCATCGTGAGTTAATTTGGGGTACATGGAGCTTTTCTCGTGTTGCGGTGCTGAACTTGGTGTTCTTTTTGACTTTGGTTGTTTTTTTTCGGGGAATCTGTGCAGTTGCCTGATGGAAGTTAAACCCGTTAACGTCTTTGATGGGGAATGCGGGATGGCTCTAGAGCCAATGCAGGGCAATCGGGCCTCATGTTAAGTTGATTTCAGGTACACGGATCTCTTTTGTGTTGCTGAGGTGAATTCAGGGCCCCTATAGACTTGTGACAGTGTTCGTCGGGATTCTCTGGTGTTCCACCCGGGAAGTCCAGGCTGCTTTGGTGTTTGATGTGGAACACGGATTTGCTCTGCATGCATTGCAGGGGAAAGGAGCCTCATCTGTTGACGACGGGGAAGTCTCATGGTTTTTCTTGAGTTGTGGCGGGGAATGGTATATATTCCTGAGTCCGGATGGGGATGGCCGATCAAAACTCGTGTTCGTTCAGCGACGTCAGCACTCCTGTCTAATTGCGAGGAACACATCAAATTCTCCTTGATGCTTGGCACGGCAATAGGCATTCCTCTTGAGGTGAGGAGGGAGTCCCAGGGTTCCTTTCCAGGTGCCACAGGAATATTGGGATTCCAATCAAGTTTCAAGAGGAGTCAGGCATCGTCTTCTTTTGAAGCATTGAAATCTGCCTTCCTCTCGAGTTGTTAAAGGGATGTGAGTCCTTTGTCCTGATGAGGCGGGGAACCAGTGCATTCTCTAGCATCTCCGCAGGGGATTCAGACATCCCTTCATCATGTAAGATGAAAGACGAGCCTGCATTCAAGTCACTGCAGGGAAATCCGTCCATATTTCGAGTCAGGGCGTCTCGGTGTCCATTCCACTTGAGGCAGCAAACTCCGGGTCCCACTTGCATACTTATAGCTCAGAGAATTTCCTGTTGAGGTGTTTATGAAAAGCTCGTGTTTCTCTTTTGTCGAAGCCAGGGAATCTGCTCTCCTCTCGAAATGTATTGTGGTACATGGAACTTTTCTCGATTTGATGTACTAAATTAGATGTTCTTCTAGACTTTAGATGGTTTTCTTGGGGAATCTATGCAGTTGCCCAAAGGAAGTCAAGCCACTTGTCTTGTTTGATGGGGAATGCGGGATGGCTCTGTAGACAATGCAGGAGATTTTGGACTCATCTCGAGTTGAATTTGGGAATAAGGAGCTCTTTCATGTTGCTGCAGTGATGTCAGGGTTCCTCTAAACTTGTTATAGCGTTCTTGAGAACTCTCTGGAGTTCCATCCAGGAAGTCCAGGCTCCTTTCATGTTTGATGTGGAACAAGGCATTGCTCCGTACCCAATGCAGGGGAATGGGACCTCATCTGGGGGTGAGGGGGAAGTCTCGCCGTTTTTCTCGAGTTGCAGTGGGAACCTGAGGTATATTCTCGAGTTAGGACTTGGATGGCCCTTCAAAACTTGAGTTTGTTTAGCGAAATCAGGACTCATATCTAGTTGCGAGGGACACCTCGAGATTCTCATCGAGGCTTGGCAGGGCAATAGGGATGCCTCTTTAGCTGAGACTTGAGACCCAGGGTTCCTTTCAGTTCCCACAGTATTTGTTGGATTTTATCAATTTTCAGAGGTGTCAGGCTTGTTGTCCTTTTGATGCATTGAACTCCAAGTTCCTCTCGAAATTTCAAGGAGATGTGAGGCCTCCTGTCGAGATAAGGCGGGGAACAAGGGCTTTCTCTAAAGTCTCCACAGGGGATTCACACATCCCTTCATCTTGGGAGATGAAAAACTAGCCTGCATTCAAGTCACTGGAGGGAAATCCTGCCATATTTCGAGTCACGGCATCTCGGTGTTCATTCCACTTGAGGCAGCAAACTCAGGGTCCCTCTCCCATACCTATAGCTAAGAGATGTCTCCTGTTCAGGTGCTTGTGGATAGCTGCATTCCTCTTGAGTCAAAAATAGGGAATCAGCTGTCATCTCGAGATGATTTAGGGTACCCGGAGCTTTCCTTGAGATGGTGTGCTGAACTTGGTGTTCTTCTGGACTATATTTTACTTTTCTATAGCAATCAAGAAATATTTTGTACGTTAGCATTTTGTAGATCATTGAACATATTTAACAAATCATATTATATTTATTTACATCATCCACTCCAGTACAAATATATACTTATATTCATTATCAGCCCAAAATCTCTTCAGCTCTTCTGCAAGAAAATCCCCTTGTAAGAGTAAGACACTGTTCAGCAATTAACGCTTTAAAATCCTAACTCATTTGGAAATGACCCAGCTATCCAACAAACTTCTACTACTTAGTTCAAGACAACTCCAGCAATCTAAGTCACTCTAATCCCAAGAGACCATTCCAGATTATAGAAAATAGATCATTTTATCAAATCTACAATTCTTTTTAATAAAGCATATCTAAAAGTTTTCGTCTCATCTATAAAGTTATATATATATATATATATATATATATATATATATATATATATATTGAGTTACCTTTTTTTTTTGACAATCGTATCTTACCCCAAACCAAGGCATAACAAAAGTATTATATAATATTGATGACTCAAGACATGTCCCTACTAGTTTAACAAATAATTATATTGAAATCACTTTCATAATCAGATAAACATTATACCCAGCATTGAACACCCTTCAGTTCATGTAAAGCTGGATCCTAATAGAGCCCATTAACTCCACAATATCTAAAGACAAAAACATACATTGAAACAAAGGTAATTTTAGATACATATACATAGTTCCCCTTATGAAATTTAAAATACCTTTTTGTTTTATTTATTTATTTTGAGCTCCACCAATTTACTCATTGCTGGATTCCTAGATAGAGTGGGATGTGTATCCCAAGGAAATGATAAAAGTTAACTTAAGGTTTTTTCTTAGGCCTATTTTTTTTTCACAGGCAGAACTGGAGTTCCGAAAAAAAAAATATTTTAACAAGTTAAACTTTCCTTTACTACACGTGCATCAAGTACGGGTTTTGCAATTTAAACAAAGATTTTCTTTTCATCAGTTTTCACCGGAGTCTAAAGAATATCATAGCCATTCAGTTTCAAAAATGTCCTTTCTCCTTTTTGTAGCTTTTGTATAATATTAATGATATATGCATGAGGGAATTATTGTCACATAGGACGTAAAGACTTGGCTGCAAAATTTTGCAAATCATAGTACTATTATGGAGACCGCAATGGAACCCTATTTCAGTACTCTTGTCTGGAGAATCTCAGGGATAGGGGAGCCTGGTGGGCTGATATCTAATGGGTCGCATAGAGAAGAACACTACTGAAGTGACTTTGCAGCAGCAGTAGCATGACTTTTAAGCATGCCTTGAGGTAACATAGTCTACTGAAATCTTTTATGAGGCCCGATATGATTAGGATAAGGGAGAGAGAAAGTTAGTCTCTCCCGGTCTAAAGGGTGTAAAGGCATATTAAAAAGTCAATCTTGTGAATCAGTATAATAATGTGCCAATTTTGAGGAATAGTAATGAGATCACTGGTTACAATGCAGCACCATGTTTAAAAAAAAATTAACTTTTTTAAACTCTGTTAAGTGGCACCATTTGTTATATTTCCTTTGTATAACAAAAATAGGAGAGTTCCAAAAAGAGCAGGATTCTTCAATATGTTTCTATTTTAATTGTGTGTTTATAAGTTCTTTAGTAGCTTGTAATTTTTCTTTCGTAAGGGGCCATTGCTTTATCTAAATAGGCTCATAAATTTTCTCAGTTATTTTAATAACTGTTTTGTGTGTCAAATGAGCAGTGGCCCATAGGAAAAATGTGGAATGTATATCTGAGTTTGCCATTGCATAAGTAAGTCCCTTCCTATTAGGTTAAGTGGTGCATGAATCACATAAGGTCTTAATGTTGTAGGTTGGCCTTTTGGTCTATCATATGTGTAGATTTGAATATTTTGATAAATTTCTTCTACTTTGGCTGAAGAAATTCATGCAATTTGGCCAGAGACCTTTTGTATAGGTCTGGATTTGGGCCAAAATATTTTGGAAATGATAATATTAGACCTAGTGCTGAGGGGTCCAGAAAATCTTTACCAATAATTTTGATATTTATATTTGGTCGGAAATATTAAAAAAACAGTGATGTCCATAAGGATTGTTTCTGATCTGTATTGCCAAATCTGCCTCTCTGCACATTAGTAGAGAAGTTAATAGAAGTGTAAGGCAAAAGAAGTAATTGAGCAATTTTGTCCCCCCTTTTGAAATGCCATAGAATCTGAGCTGACATCATAATTTGAATTTCTCCTTTATAATTTGAATCAGTTATTCCCCGCCGAACAGTAATTCCTTTAGAAGCCAAATTAGATCAGTCCTATAAAAGCCTGAAGTTTTGTGGGGGCAGGGGTCCAAAAACTCCAGTAGGTACTCTAGAATGGACTGCTTAAGGGTAAAGGAAAAAATCATTTAGGGCTGGTATATCAATGGCAGCACTGCTGAACAATGAGGGTCTGATGGAAAAGATAGAATTTGACCCCTTTTTTCGTTGTTGTAGGGGACCTGGGAAGTCCCCTCTTTGCAGTTTCTTGGAATAGGTTTTCCTTCAATATCAAATTTAAATTTACTGTCTTTGGCCCAGTGCATTCCTCTGGGGCAGCAAGGGCAAATTTTTGGAGGCTTTTTATTAGCCTTCTTAGGGCAGTCCCTATTTAAACGGTTTATATATCCAAATGTAAAGCATCCTTCATTTCTCTTTTTAAAAGCTTGTAATACTGTTTCAGCTAGTATTTGCATCCCTCATGTTTTGATCCTACATTGTGACAAGGCTTTAAATAATCAATAATAATCCTAGTCTGACAAATTGCAGCTATAGCTCTTTGACATGTCTGACATGCATTCTCATAAGCAATAAATTTCTCTAGCTCTTTTTTTTTTTTTTTTTTTGCTTTCTTCTCCGATTACAGTATGGGAAATAGCAGCTTCTAATCTAGCTTAAAAATTAATGTAACTTTTCATTAGGTTCCAACAAAGAGACTTTTGGAGTTTCGACTATTGGTAGAGGAGAAGCATTTGGATCAGCCTGGGCAGGCTAGCAAGAAAATTTTGAGATATTTTGTAATGTCTTTATTGAGCCTTTTGTAAAGTTTAATCATTTAATTTATATGTATATAATAAGTGTTTTGTCTGTTGCTGAATATTGGAAGGGCTAGAAAATACCTTGAAGTGGCAGAATTACAGCTTTAATAAGAGCGCATAGGGGCTAGAAATCAATTGGAATAGTTTTTCCTTCTTTGGCTGCTCATTTAACATTTTCTTTGACCCGGAGCCAAATTTATATTTCAAAACTGCATTTATGAGGAAACTAAGGATTATGTTCAACTACTGTTTGAAGGCAAGCCTCTATTCATTGGCGTGAGACCAGAAGTCCCTGAAATGTAAAGAAGTGGTGAACTAAAGTAGAAAAATAATGGGGCTGGCCAGCCTTTTAACCCGTGCCTTAGTATTTATAGACCTCAATAGGTCCATGAGTCACTCCACTCGATATACGACATTTACCAGTATCCTTGTTCTTTCCCATCTTTGCTGGGGTCCTTTAAATGACCGGAATCTTGTGTTACGGAGTTGGCGATATGAAAGAAAAAGAGAGAAGGAGGCTGATATCCCTTTGTTTACACAGCGACCGACATTGTCCTTGATACAGGGCTTGCACCACTCACCAGGGTACCAGGCATCCTCTCTAGGGTGTCTTAGAAGCCCGGGCAAACAAGTGAGCATGACAGGTCTCCACGCTCCAGAGAGTCATCCAGGAAAAGATAGAGAGAGAGAGAGAGAAAAAGAGAAAGAGAGAGACAAAAAAAGACCGGGGACCTAAGCTCTAATGGAGCTAAGGTGCTTTAATGATTTTTCTATGAGTATATACAGGCTACAGTACAAGAAACTACTTTTGAGAATGATAGAGATCAGCAAACCAAACAAACTGCAACGGTTACCAAGGGAACAAGGAGGAATGTTAGTCACAAGTTCAGGAGACAATCCATATCTCAAGAAAGGGGAAGGGGACTAAGCAGTTTTGTCTTAAAGAGTTGCTCTGCTGAACTTGGTGTTACTCTGGACTTTGGACGGTGTTCTCGAGGATTCTGTTGTTGTTTATAGGAAGTCAAGCCACTTCTCGTGTTGGATGGGGAATTCAGGGTAGCTCTAAAGCACATGCAGGGAAATCTGGACTCATCTCGAGTTGATTTGTGGAACACGGAGCCCTTTCCTGTTGCTGCGGTGACATCAGGGTCCTTCTAGACGTGTGACAGTGTTCTTGGGGACTCTCTGACGTTCCATCCAGGAAGTCCAGACTCCTTTCATGTTTGATGGGGAACATGAAATGGTTCTGCATGCAATGCAGAGGAATCGGGACACACTTTGCAAGGAGGGGGAATTCTCGTGCTTCTTTTCGAGTTGCAGTGGGAACCTGGTGTATATTTTCGAGTTAGGAAGTGGATGGACCTGCAAAACTCGTGTTTATTCAGCCATGTCAGGACTCATGTCTAGTTGCCATGGACACATTGGGAATTTCCTTGAGGCTTGGCAGGGCAATAGGGACCCCTCTTTAGTTGAGACTTGGGACCCAGTTTCCCTTTCCAGGTGCCACAGGGATATTGGGATTCCTATCAATTCTCAATAGGATTCAGGCATCGTCTCCTTTGGAAGCATTGAACTCCAAGTTGCTTTAGAATTTTCAAAGGGATGTGAGGCCTCCTGTCGAGATGAGGTGGGGAACTAGTGCTTTCTCTAAAGTCTCCACAGGGGAATCAGACATCTCTTCACCTTGTGAATGAAAGACGATCCTGCATTCAATTCACTGCAGGGAAATCCGGCCTTATTTCGAGTCAGGGCATATCGGTGTCCATTCCACTTGGGGCAGCAAACTCATGGTCTCTTTAACATTCCTATAGCTGAGAAATTCCTCATCTTGAGCTGCTGTAGAAAGTTGGCATTCATGTGAGTCGAACCCATGGAATCATCTCTACTCTCGAGATGATTTGTGGTACACGGAGCTTTTCTTGAGTTGCTGTGCTGAACTTGGGTTTCCTCTAGAGTTGGGACGGTGTTCCCGGGTTATCTCTGGAGTTGATTAAGGAAAGAAAAGCCACTTGTTGTGTTTGACGTTGACGGCGCAATGGCTCTGGATCTAATGCAGGTAATTCAGGCCTCATCTCGAGATGATTTGATGGAACACGGAATGCTTTCATGATGCTGTTGTGACTTCTGTGTCCCTCTATACTTGTGTCAGTGTTCTTGTGGACTCTCTGGATTTCCATCAAGGAAGTCAAGGTTCCTTTCTTTTAGATGAGAAACATGAAATTACTCTACAATCTATGAATGGGAATCGAGTCTCTTCTCACAGCAGGGAAGTTTCATGTTTTTTCTCGAGTTGCAGCAGGAACCATGGGAATATTCTCGAGTTAAGATGGGGATGGCCCTTCAAAATTCCGGATTGTTCAGCGACATCAGGAATCCTGTCTAGTTGCTTGGGAAACCTCGGTATTCTCCTTGATGCTTGGCAGGGCATTAAGGACGCCTCTCAATGTGAGGCATGAGTCCAAGGCTACCTTTCCAGTTGCCACAGAGATATTGGAATTCCTGTCAATTTTCAAGCGAACTCGGGCAACGTCTCCTTTTGAAACATTGAACTCATTGAACTCGGAGTTACTTTCACATCGTCAAAGTGATGTGAGGATTCCCGTCGTGATGAGGCGGCGAACTAGGGCTTTTTCTAAGGTCTCCACAGTGGATTCAGACATCCCTTCATCTTGTGAGATGAAAGACGCACCTGCATTCAAGTCACTGCAGGGAAATCCGGCCTTATTTCGAGTCAGGGCACCTCGGTGTCCTTTCTTCTTGAGGCAGCAAACTCAGATTCCCCCTCACATACCTACAGCTGAGAAATGCCTTATCTTAAGGTGCTTGTGGAATGTCTTCATTCCTCCTGAGACTATGCCAGGTAATCCGCTCTCAACTTGAGATGATTTGGGGTACACAGAGCTTTTCTCGAATTGCGGTGCTGAAATTGGTGTTCTTCTAGACGTTGGTTGTTGTTCTCGGGGAATCTCTGGAGTTGCCTGAAAGAAGTTAAGCCCCTTGTCCTGTTTGATTGGGAATGTGGGATAGGTCTGGAGCCAATGCAGGGCAATCTGGTCTCATCTTGAGTTGATTTCGGGTACACGGATCTCTTTTATGTTGCTGCGTTGACCTCAGGGCCCCTATAGACTTGTGACAGTGTTCTCGGGATGCTCTGGTGTTCCATCCCGGACGTCCAGTCTCCTTTGGTGTTTGATGTGGAACACGGATTTGCCCTGCATGCACTGCAGGGGAATGGAGACTCATCCGTTGGTGAGGGCGAGGTCTCAGGGTTTTTCTTGAGTTGGTGCGGGAAACTGGTGTATATTTCTGAGTCAGGAAGGGGATGGCCCTTTAAAACTCGTGTTCATTCAATGACGTCAGCACTCTTGTCTAGTTGCGAGGGACACATCGAAATTCTCCTCGAGGCTTGGCATGGCAATAGGCACGCCACTTGAGGTGAGGAGAGAGTCCCAGTGTTCCTTTCCATGTGCCACAGTGATATTGGGATTCCTATCAATTTTCAAGAGGAGTCAGGCATCTGGTTCTTTTGAAGCTTTGAAATCCGCCTTCCTCTCGAGTTATCAAAGGGATGTGAGGCATCTTGTCCAGATGAGGCGGGGAACCAGGGCTTTCTCTATGGTCTCCACAGGGGTTTCAGACATGCCTTCATCTTGTAAGATGAAAGACGAGCCTGCATTCAAGTCACTGCAGGGAAATTCGGCCATATTTCGAGTCAGGGCATCGCGGTGTCAATTCCACTCGAGGCAGCAAACTCCAGGTCCCTCTTACATACTTATAGCTCAGAGAAGTCTCCTGTTGAGGTGCTTATGAAAAGCTCATGTTCTTCTTGTGTCAAAGCCAGGGTATCTGCTCTCCTCTCTAAATGTTTTGGGGTACATGGAACTTTTCTCTTTTTAATGTACTAAACTTGATGTTCTTCTAGACTTGAGCTGGTGTTCTCGGGGAAACACTGGAGTTGCCCAAAGGAAGTCAAGCCTCTTGTCTTGTTTGATGGGGAATGCAGGATGGCTCTGCAGACAATGCAGGAGATTCTAAACTCATCTCGAGTTGAATTGGGGAACACGGAGCTCTTTCATGTTGCTGCGGTGATGTCAGCATTCCTCTAAACTTGTGATAGTGATCTTGAGTACTCTCTGGAGTTCCATCCAGGAAGTCCAGGCTCCTTTCGTGTTTGATGTGGAACAAGGAACTGCTCTGCACCCAATGCAGGGGAATGGGACCTCATCTGGCGGGGAGGGGGAAGTCTTGCCATTTTTCTCGAGTTGCGGTGGGAACCTGAGGTATATTCTCGAGTTAGGACTTGGATGGCCCTTCAAAACTTGAGTTTGTTTAGGGAAATCAGGACTCATGTCTAGTTGCGAGGGACACCTCAAGATTCTTATCGAGGCTTGGCAGGGAAATAGGGATGCCTCTTTAGCTGAGACTTGAGACCCAGGGTCCCTTTCAGTTCCCACCGTGATTGTCGGATTCCTATCAATTTTAATAGGTTTCAGGCTTGTTGTCCTTTTGACGCATTGAACTCCAAGTTCCTCTCGAATTTTCAAGGTCATGTGAGGCCTCCTGTCGAGATGAGGCGGGGAACTAGGGCTTTCTCTAAAGTCTCCACAGGGGATTCACACATCCCTTCATCTTGGAAGATGAAAAACTAGCCTGCATTCAAGTCACTGGAGGGAAATCCGGCCATATTTCGAGTCACGGCATCTCGGTGTTCATTCCACTTGAGGCATCAAGCTCAGGGTCCCTCTCACATACCTATAGGTAAGAGAGGCCTCCTGTTCAGGTGCTTGTGGATAGTAGCACTCCTCTTGATTCAAAAAGAGGGAATCAGCTCTCATCTCGAGATGATTTGGGGTACCCGGAGCTTTCCTTGAGTTGGTATCCTGAACCTGGTGTTTCTCTGAACTATATTTTACTTTTCTATAGCAACCAAGCAATATCTTGTACGTTAGCATTTTATAGATCACTGAATATATTTATCAAATCATATTGTATTGTATATAGGTACATTCCAGTGCAAATATATATATTTATATATATTAACATCTCCAAATCTCTTCAGCTCTTCTGCAAGAAAATCCCCGTATAAGAGTAAGCCAATGTTCAGCAATTAATGCTTTAAAATCCTAATTCATTTGGAAATGACCCAGCCATCCAGCAAACTTCTACTACTTATTTCAGCAAAACTCCAGCAACCTAAGTCACTCTATCCCCAAGAGACCATTCCAGATTATAGAGAACAGATCATTTTATCAAAACTACAATTCTTTTTAACAAAGCATATCTAAAAGTTTTCATTTCATCTATAAATTTATATATATATGTAAACATATATATATATATATATATATAAAGAGTTACCTTTATTTTTTTTGACAATCATATCTTACCCCAAAGCAAGGCATAACAAAATTATTATATAATATTGATGACTCAAGACATGTTCCTACTAGTTTAACAAATAATTATATTGAAATGGCATTGACAATTAAATAAACATTATACACAACATTGAACACCCTTCAGTTCACGTAAAGCTGAATCCAAATAGAGCCCATTAACTCCACACTATCTGAAAACAAAAACATACTTTGAGACATAGATAATTTTAGATACATAGACATAGTTCCCCTTATGAAATTTAAAATGTTGTTTTGTTTTATGTATTTATATTTAGCTCCCCCAATTTGCTCATTGCTGGAGTTCTAGTTAGAGTAGGCTGTGTATCCGAAGGAAAGGATAAGAGTTAACTTAAGGTTTTTTCTTAGGCCTATATTTGTTTCCCAGGCAGGAATGGAGTTCCGAAAAAAAAAAAATTTAACAAGTTAATCTTTCCTTTTATACACGTTCATCATGTACAGGTTTTGCAAATTCAATAAAGATTTTATTTTCATCAGTTTTCACTGGAGTCTAAAGAATATCATAGTCATTCAGTGTCAAAAATATCCTTTCTCTTTTTGAGGCTATAGTATATTATTAATGATATATGCATGAGGGAATTTTTGTCACATCGGACGTAAAGCCTTGGCTACAAAATTTTGACAAATCCTAGGACTATTATGGACACGGAAATGGAGCCCTAGGGGAGCCTGGTGGGCTGATATCTATGGGGTCGCATAGGGTAGGACACGACTGAAGTGACTTAGCAGCAGCAGTAGCAGGACTATTAAGCATACCTTGAATTAACATAGTCTACTGAAATCTTTTATGAGGCCAGATATGATTAGGATAAGGGAGAGAGAAAGTTAGTCTCTCCCGATCTAAAGGGTGTAAAGGCATATTAAAAAATCAATCTTGTGAATCAGTAATAATAATGTGCCAATTTTGAGGAATAGTAATGGGATCTCTGGTTACAATGCATCACCATGTTTCAAAAAAGAATTTACTTTTTTAAACTCTGTTAAGTGACACCATTTGTTATATTTCCTTTGTATAACAAAAATAGGAGAGTTCCAAAAACAGCAAGATTCTTCAATATGTTTCTATTATAATTGTGCGTTTATAAGTTCTTTAGTAGCTTGTAATTTTTTTTTTGTAAGGGGCAATTGCTTGGTCTAAATAGGCTCATAAATTTTCTCAGTTATTGTAATAGCTGTTTAATTTGTCAAATGAGCAGTGGCCCCTAGGAAAAATGTGGAATATATATCTGAGTTTGCCATTGCATAAGTAAGTCCCTTCCTATTAGATTAACGGGTGCATCTATCATATAAGGTCTTAATGTTGTAGGTTGGCCTTTTGGTCTATCTTACGTGAAGATTTGAATATTTTGATAAATTTATTGTATTTTGGCTTGAGTCATTCCTGCAGTTTGGCAAGAGAACTTTTGTATAGGTCAGGATTTGGCCCAAAATAATTTGGAAATGATAATATTAGACCCAATGCTGAGGGTCCAGAAAATCTTTTACTATTAATTTTGATATTTATTTTTGGAGGGACATATCTAAATAACAAATATGTTCATACAAACTGTTTTTGATCAGGATTACCAAATCTGCCTCTCCGTACATTAGTAGAGAATTTAATAGAAGTGTAAGGCAAAAGAAGTAATTGAGGAATTTTGTCCCCCTTTTTGAATTGCCATAGAATCTGAGCTGACATCATAATTTGAATTTCTCTTTGTAATTTGAATCATTATTCC
This sequence comes from Odocoileus hemionus, assembly GCA_020976825.1. Lineage (NCBI taxonomy): Eukaryota > Metazoa > Chordata > Mammalia > Artiodactyla > Cervidae > Odocoileus > Odocoileus hemionus. The sequence continues at coordinate 14,979 of JAJLRB010000846.1, read as the reverse complement.
ATGCCGAACAGTAATTCCTTTAAAAGCCAAATTAGATCAGCCCTGTAAAAGCCTGAAGGTTTGTGGGGGCTGGGGTCCAAAAACTCCAGTAGGTACTCTAGAATGGACTGCTTAAGGGTAAAGGAAAAAATCATTTAGGGCTGATATATTAATGACAGCACTGCTGGACATTGAGGGTTTGAGGGAAAAGATAAAATTTGCCCCTCTTTTTTGTTGTAGGGACCTGGGACGTCCCCTCCTTGCAGTTTCTTGGAATAGGTTTTCCGTCAATATGAAATTTAAATTTACTGTCTTTGGCCCAGTGCATTCCTCTGTGGCAGAAAGCGCAAATTTTGGAGGTTTTTTATTAGCCTTCTTAGGGCAGTCCTCTTTTAAACGGTTTTTATCTCCACATGTAAAGCATCCTTCATTTCTCTTTTTAAAATGTTGTAGCATTGTTTCAGCTAGTATTTGCATCTTTTACGTTTTTGATCCTAGATTGTGACAAGCCTTTATATAATCAATAATAATCCTAGTCTGACAAATTGCAGCTATAACTCTTTGAAATTTCTGATATGCATTCTCATAAGCAAGTAATTTCTCTAGCTTTTTTTTTTTTTTTTTTTTTGTTTCGTCTCCGATTACAGTATGGGAAATAGCAGCTTTTAGTCTAGCTTAAAAATTAATGTAACTTTTCATTAGGTTCCAACAAAGAGACTTTTGGAGTTGCGACTCTTTGCAGAGGAGAAGCATTTGGAGCAGCCAGGGCAGGGCTAGCAAGAAAAAAATTTAAGATATTTTGTATTGTTTTCATTGAGCCTTTTGTAAAGTTTAATCATTTAATTTATATGTATATAATAAGTGTTTTGTCTGTTGCTGAATATTGGAAGGGTTAGAATATACCTTGAAATGGCAGAATTACAGCTTTAATAAGAGCTCATAGGGGCTAGATATCCATTAATAAGGTTTTTTCCTCCTTTGGCTGCTCATTTAACATTATCTTTGACACGGATCCAAATTTATAAGTCAAAACTGCATTTATCAGGAAACTAAGGATTATGTTCAACTACTGTTTGAAGGCAAGGCTCTATTCATTGGCATGAAACCAGAAGTCCCTGAAATGTAAAGAAGTGGTGAAGTAAAGTAGAAAAAAATTAATGGGGCAGGCCAGCCTTTTAACCCATGCCTTAGTACTTACAGACCTCAATATGTCCATGAGTCACTCCACCTGATATAACACGTATAAAAGTGTTCCTGTTCTTTGGCCGCATTTGCTGGGGTCCTTTAATGGACTGGATTCTTGTGGTACGGAGTTGGCGATCAGAAAGTAAAAGAGAGAAGGAGGCTAATATCCCTCGGTTTACACAGAGGACCAATATTGTCCTTGACACAGGGCTTGCATCACTCACCAAGGTACCAGGCGCCCTCTGAAGGGGGTCGTAGAAGCCCGGGTAGAAAAGTGAGCACGACGGGTCTCCATGCTCCAGAGAGTCAGGTAGAAAAAGATAGAGAGAGAGAGAAAATGAAACAGAGAGAAAAAAAAAACCAGGGTACCTAAGCTCTAATGGAGCAAAGGTGCTTTAATGATTTTTCTATGTGTATATACAGGCTGCAGTACAAGAAACTTCTTTCGGGAATGATAGAGTTCAGCAAACCAAACAAACGGCAACGGTTCCCAAGGGAACAAGGAGTAATATTAGTCACACGGTCAGCAGACAATCCATATCTCAAGAAAGGGGAAGGGGACAAAGCAGTTTTGTCTTAAATTGTTGCTCTGCTGAACTTGGTGTTCGTCTGGAATTTGGACAGTGTTCTCCGGGATTCTCTGTTTTTGTTTAAAGGAAGTCAAGCCACTTCTCGTGTTTGATGGGGAATTCGGGATGGCTCTGGAGCACATGCAGGGGAATCTGGACTCATCTCGAGTTGATTTGCAGAACACGAAGCCCTTTCGTGTTGCTGCGGTGACATCAGTGTCCCTCTAGACTTGTGACAGTGTTCTTGGAGACTCTCTGGAGTTCCATCCAGGACGTCCAAGCTCCTTTCGTGTTTGATGTGGAACCAGGAAATTCTCTGCACCCAATGCAGGGGAATCGGACCTCATCTGGCGGCGAGGGGGACGCCTCGCCGTTTTCCTCGACATGCGGCGGGACCCTGGGGTATATTCTCGAGTTAGGACTTGGATGTCCCTTAAAAATTCGAGTTTGTTCAGCAAAGTCAGGACTCATGTCTAATTGCGAGGGACACCTCGAGATTCTCATCGATGCTTGGCAGGGCAATAGGGATGCCTCTTTAGGTGAGACTTGAGACCCAGTGTTCCTTTCAGTTCCCACAGTGATTGTCGGATTCCTATCAACATTTAAGAGGAGTCAGGCTTGTTGTCCTTTTGACGCATTGAACTCAAAGTTCCTCTCGAATTTTCAAGGGGATATGAGGCCTCCTGGTCGAGATAAGGCGGGGACCTATGGCTTTCTCTAAAGTCTCCACAGGGGATTCCAACATCCCTTCATCTTGGGAGATGAAAGACTAGCCTGCATTCAAGTCACTGGAGGGAAATCCGGCCATATTTCGAGTCACGACATCTCGGTGTTCATTCCACTTGAGGCAGCAAACTCAGGGTCCCTCTCACATAACTATAGCTAGGAGAGGGCCTCCTTTTCAGGTGCTTGTGGAAAGTTGCATTCCTCTTGGGTCAAAAATAGGGAATCAGCTCTCACCTCGCGATGATTTGGGGTACCCAGAGCTTTTCTTTAGTTGGTGTGCTGAACATGGTGTTCCTCTGGACTATACTTTACTTTTCTATAGCAAGCATGAAATATCATGTATGTTAGCATTTTATAGATCATTTAACATATTTATTAAATCATATTATATTGTATAAACTTCCATTCCAGTACAAATATATATTTATATTCATTAACAACTCCAAATCTCTTCTGCAAGAAAATCCCCTTGTAAGAGTAAGCCAATTTTCAGCAATTAACGCTTTAAAATCCTAATTCATTTTGAAATAACCCAGCCATTCAACAAACTTCTACCACATAGTTCAGCACAATTCAAGCAACCTAAGTCACTCTAATCCCAAGAGACCATTCCAGATTATAGAGAACAGATAATTTTATCGAAAATACAATTTTTATTCGTAGAGCTTATCTAAATGTTTTCATCTCATATATATATAAAAGTTACCTTTTTTTGACAACCGTATCTTACCCCAAGCCAAGGCATAACAAAAGTATTATATAATGTTGATGACTCAAGTCATGTCCCTACTAGATTAACAAATAATTATATTGAAATCACATTCACAATTAAATAATCATTATACCCAACATTAAACATCCTTCAGTTCATGTAAAGCTGAATCCAAACAGAACCCATTAACTCCACACTATCTAAAAAAAAACGAAAACATACATTGAGACATAGATCATTTTAGATACATAGACATAGTTCCCCTTATGAAATTTAAAATATCTTTTTGATTTATTTATTATCTTGAGCTCCATCAATTTGCTCATTGCTGGACTCCTAGATAGAGTGGGCGGTGTATCCCAAGGACAAGGTAAGAGTTAACTTAAGGTTTTCTTTTAGGACTATTTTTGTTTCACAGGCAGAAATAGAGTTCCTATATATATATATATATATATATATATATATATATATATATATATTTTAACAAGTTAACATTTCCTTTACTACACGTGCATCAAGTACCGATTTTGCAATTTCAATAGAGATTATATTTTCGTCAGTTTTCAGTGGAGACTAAAGAGTATCACAGCCATTCAGTGTCAAAAAAAAACCTTTCCTTTTTTGTAGCTAAAGTATATTATTAATGATATATGAATGAGGGAATTTTTGTCACATAGGACGTAAAGCCTTGGCTACAATATTTTGAAACATTGTAGGACTATTATGGAGATGGCAATGGAACCCTATTTCCAGTACTCTTGTCTGAGGAATTTAAGGGTGAGGGGAGCCTGGTGGGTTGACATCTATGGAGTCGCATAGTGAAGTACACGACTAAAGTGACTTAGCAGTAGCAGTAGCAGGAATTTTAAGCATAATTTGAGGTAAGATAGTGTACTGAAATCTTTTAAGAGGCCCGATATGATCAGGATAAGGGAGAGATAAAAGTTAGTCTCTCCCGTCTAAAGGGTGTAAAGGAATATTAAAAATCAATCTTGTGAATCAATAATAAGAATGGGCCAATTTTGAGGAATAGCAATGGGATCTCTAGTTACAATGCAGCCCCCGGTTTCAAAAAAGAATTAACATTTTCAAACTCTGATAAAGACACCATTTGTAATATTTCCTTTGTATAACAAAAATAGGAGAGTTCCAAAAAGAGCAAGATGCTTCAATATGTTTTCATTTTTATTGTGTGTTTATAAGTTCTTTATTAGCTTGTAATTTTTCTTTGTAAGGTGCCATTGCTTTGTCTAAATAGGCTCATAAATTTTCTCAGTTATTTTAATAACTGTTTTGTTTGTAAAATGAGCAGTGGCCCCTAGGAAAAATGTGAATGTATATCTGAGTTTGCCATTGCATAAGTAAGTCCCTTCCTATTAGATTAAGGGGTGCATTTATCATATAAGGTCTTAGTGTTGCAGGTTGGCATTTTGGTCTATCATATGTGTAGATTTGAATATTTTGATAAATTTCTTGTAATTTGGCTTGAGAAATTCGTGCAATTTGGCAAGAGACCTTTTGTATAGGTCAGGATTTGGGCCAAAATAGTTTGGAAATAATAATATTAGACCCAGTGCTGAGTGGTCCAGAAAATCTTTTACCATTAATTTTTATACATATTTTTGGTCGGACATATTTAAATAACAATGATGTCCCTACAAATTGTTTTTGATCTGTATTACCAAATCTGCCTCTCGGTACATTAGTAGAGAAGTTAATAGAAGTGTAAGGCAAAAGAAGTAATTGAGCAATTGTGTCCCCCCCCTTTTGAATTGCCATAGAATCTGAGCTGACATCATAATTTGAATTTCTCTTTTATAATTTGAATCAATTATTCCACGCTGAACACTAATTCCTTTAAAAGCCAAATTAGATCAGCCCTGGAAAAGCCTGAAGGTTGTGGGGGCTGTGGTCCAAAAACTCCAGTAGGTACTCTAGAAGGGACTGCTTAAGGGTAAAGGAAAAAATCATTTAGGGCTGATATATTAATGACAGCACTGCTGGACGTTGAGGGTTTGAGGGAAAAGATAAAATTTGCCCCTCTTTTTTTGTTGTAGGGAACCTGGGACGTCCCCTCCTTGGAGTTTCTTGGAATAGGTTTTCCGTCAATATGAAATTTAAATTTACTGTCTTTGGCCCAGTGCATTCCTCTGTGGCAGAAAGCGCAAATTTTGGAGGTTTTTTATTAGCCTTCTTAGGGCAGTCCTCTTTTAAACGGTTTTTATCTCCACATGTAAAGCATCCTTCATTTCTCTTTTTAAAATGTTGGAGCATTGTTTCAGCTAGTATTTGCATCTTTTACGTTTTTGATCCTAGATTGTGACAAGCCTTTATATAATCAATAATAATCCTAGTCTGACAAATTGCAGCTATAACTCTTTGAAATTTCTGATATGCATTCTCATAAGCAAGTAATTTCTCTAGCTTTTTTTTTTTTTTTTTTTTTTTTTTTGTTTCGTCTCCGATTACAGTATGGGAAATAGCAGCTTCTAGTCTAGCTTAAAAATTAATGTAACTTTTCATTAGGTTCCAACAAAGAGACTTTTGGAGTTGCGACTCTTTTCAGAGGAGAAGCATTTGGAGCAGCCAGGGCAGGGCTAGCAAGAAAACTTTAAGATATTTTGTATTGTTTTCATTGAGCCTTTTGTAACGTTTAATCATTTAATTTATATGTATATAATAAGTGTTTTGTCTGTTGTTGAATATTGGAAGGGTTAGAATATACCTTGAAATGGCAGAATTACAGCTTTAATAAGAGCTCATAGGGGCTAGATATCCATTAGAAGGGTTTTTCCTCCTTTGGCTGCTCATTTAACATTATCTTTGACACGGATCCAAATTTATAAGTCAAAACTGCATTTATCAGGAAACTAAGGATTATGTTCAACTACTGTTTGAAGGCAAGGCTCTATTCATTGGCATGAAACCAGAAGTCCCTGAAATGTAAAGAAGTGGTGAAGTAAAGTAGAAAATTAATGGGGCAGGCCAGCCTTTTAACCCATGCCTTAGTACTTACAGACCTCAATATGTCCATGAGTCACTCCACCTGATATAACACGTATAAAAGTGTTCCTGTTCTTTGGCCGCATTTGCTGGGGTCCTTTAATGGACTGGATTCTTGTGGTACGGAGTTGGCGATCAGAAAGTAAAAGAGAGAAGGAGGCTAATATCCCTCGGTTTACACAGAGGACCAATATTGTCCTTGACACAGGGCTTGCATCACTCACCAAGGTACCAGGCGCCCTCTGAAGGGGGTCGTAGAAGCCCGGGTAGAAAAGTGAGCACGACGGGTCTCCATGCTCCAGAGAGTCAGGTAGAAAAAGATAGAGAGAGAGAGAAAATGAAACAGAGAGAAAAAAAAAGACCAGGGTACCTAAGCTCTAATGGAGCAAAGGTGCTTTAATGATTTTTCTATGTGTATATACAGGCTGCAGTACAAGAAACTTCTTTCGGGAATGATAGAGTTCAGCAAACCAAACAAACGGCAACGGTTCCCAAGGGAACAAGGAGTAATATTAGTCACACGGTCAGCAGACAATCCATATCTCAAGAAAGGGGAAGGGGACAAAGCAGTTTTGTCTTAAATTGTTGCTCTGCTGAACTTGGTGTTCGTCTGGAATTTGGACAGTGTTCTCCGGGATTCTCTGTTTTTGTTTAAAGGAAGTCAAGCCACTTCTCGTGTTTGATGGGGAATTCAGGATGGCTCTGGAGCACATGCAGGGGAATCTGGACTCATCTCGAGTTGATTTGCAGAACACGAAGCCCTTTCGTGTTGCTGCGGTGACATCAGTGTCCCTCTAGACTTGTGACAGTGTTCTTGGAGACTCTCTGGAGTTCCATCCAGGACGTCCAAGCTCCTTTCGTGTTTGATGTGGAACCAGGAAATTCTCTGCACCCAATGCAGGGGAATCGGACCTCATCTGGCGGCGAGGGGGACGCCTCGCCGTTTTCCTCGACATGCGGCGGGACCCTGGGGTATATTCTCGAGTTAGGACTTGGATGTCCCTTAAAAATTCGAGTTTGTTCAGCAAAGTCAGGACTCATGTCTAATTGCGAGGGACACCTCGAGATTCTCATCGATGCTTGGCAGGGCAATAGGGATGCCTCTTTAGGTGAGACTTGAGACCCAGTGTTCCTTTCAGTTCCCACAGTGATTGTCGGATTCCTATCAACATTTAAGAGGAGTCAGGCTTGTTGTCCTTTTGACGCATTGAACTCAAAGTTCCTCTCGAATTTTCAAGGGGATATGAGGCCTCCTGTCGAGATAAGGCGGGGACCTATGCTTTCTCTAAAGTCTCCACAGGGGATTCCAACATCCCTTCATCTTGGGAGATGAAAGACTAGCCTGCATTCAAGTCACTGGAGGGAAATCCGGCCATATTTCGAGTCACGACATCTCGGTGTTCATTCCACTTGAGGCAGCAAACTCAGGGTCCCTCTCACATAACTATAGCTAGGAGAGGCCTCCTTTTCAGGTGCTTGTGGAAAGTTGCATTCCTCTTGGGTCAAAAATAGGGAATCAGCTCTCACCTCGCGATGATTTGGGGTACCCAGAGCTTTTCTTTAGTTGGTGTGCTGAACATGGTGTTCCTCTGGACTATACTTTACTTTTCTATAGCAAGCATGAAATATCATGTATGTTAGCATTTTATAGATCATTTAACATATTTATTAAATCATATTATATTGTATAAACTTCCATTCCAGTACAAATATATATTTATATTCATTAACAACTCCAAATCTCTTCTGCTCTTCTGCAAGAAAATCCCCTTGTAAGAGTAAGCCAATTTTCAGCAATTAACGCTTTAAAATCCTAATTCATTTTGAAATAACCCAGCCATTCAACAAACTTCTACCACATAGTTCAGCACAATTCAAGCAACCTAAGTCACTCTAATCCCAAGAGACCATTCCAGATTATAGAGAACAGATAATTTTATCGAAAATACAATTTTTATTCGTAGAGCTTATCTAAATGTTTTCATCTCATATATATATAAAAGTTACCTTTTTTTGACAACCGTATCTTACCCCAAGCCAAGGCATAACAAAAGTATTATATATAATGTTGATGACTCAAGTCATGTCCCTACTAGATTAACAAATAATTATATTGAAATCACATTCACAATTAAATAATCATTATACCCAACATTAAACATCCTTCAGTTCATGTAAAGCTGAATCCAAACAGAACCCATTAACTCCACACTATCTAAAAAACGAAAACATACATTGAGACATAGATCATTTTAGATACATAGACATAGTTCCCCTTATGAAATTTAAAATATCTTTTTGATTTATTTATTATCTTGAGCTCCATCAATTTGCTCATTGCTGGACTCCTAGATAGAGTGGGCGGTGTATCCCAAGGACAAGGTAAGAGTTAACTTAAGGTTTTCTTTTAGGACTATTTTTGTTTCACAGGCAGAAATAGAGTTCCTATATATATATATATATATATATATATATATATATATATATATATATATTTTTAACAAGTTAACATTTCCTTTACTACACGTGCATCAAGTACCGATTTTGCAATTTCAATAGAGATTATATTTTCGTCAGTTTTCAGTGGAGACTAAAGAGTATCACAGCCATTCAGTGTCAAAAAAAAAAAACTTTCCTTTTTTGTAGCTAAAGTATATTATTAATGATATATGAATGAGGGAATTTTTTTGTCACATAGGACGTAAAGCCTTGGCTACAATATTTTGAAACATTGTAGGACTATTATGGAGATGGCAATGGAACCCTATTTCAGTACTCTTGTTGTCTAGAGAATTTAAGGGTGAGGGGAGCCTGGTGGGTTGACATCTATGGAGTCGCATAGTGAAGTACACGACTAAAGTGACTTAGCAGTAGCAGTAGCAGGAATTTTAAGCATAATTTGAGGTAAGATAGTGTACTGAAATCTTTTAAGAGGCCCGATATGATCAGGATAAGGGAGAGATAAAGTTAGTCTCTCCCGGTCTAAAGGGTGTAAAGGAATATTAAAAATCAATCTTGTGAATCAATAATAAGAATGGGCCAATTTTGAGGAATAGCAATGGGATCTCTAGTTACAATGCAGCCCCCGGTTTCAAAAAAGAATTAACATTTTCAAACTCTGATAAAGACACCATTTGTAATATTTCCTTTGTATAACAAAAATAGGAGAGTTCCAAAAAGAGCAAGATGCTTCAATATGTTTTCATTTTAATTGTGTGTTTATAAGTTCTTTATTAGCTTGTAATTTTTCTTTGTAAGGTGCCATTGCTTTGTCTAAATAGGCTCATAAATTTTCTCAGTTATTTTAATAACTGTTTTGTTTGTAAAATGAGCAGTGGCCCCTAGGAAAAATGTGAATGTATATCTGAGTTTGCCATTGCATAAGTAAGTCCCTTCCTATTAGATTAAGGGGTGCATTTATCATATAAGGTCTTAGTGTTGCAGGTTGGCATTTTGGTCTATCATATGTGTAGATTTGAATATTTTGATAAATTTCTTGTAATTTGGCTTGAGAAATTCGTGCAATTTGGCAAGAGACCTTTTGTATAGGTCAGGATTTGGGCCAAAATAGTTTGGAAATAATAATATTAGACCCAGTGCTGAGTGGTCCAGAAAATCTTTTACCATTAATTTTTATACATATTTTTGGTCGGACATATTTAAATAACAATGATGTCCCTACAAATTGTTTTTGATCTGTATTACCAAATCTGCCTCTCGGTACATTAGTAGAGAAGTTAATAGAAGTGTAAGGCAAAAGAAGTAATTGAGCAATTGTGTCCCCCCTTTTGAATTGCCATAGAATCTGAGCTGACATCATAATTTGAATTTCTCTTTTATAATTTGAATCAATTATTCCACGCTGAACACTAATTCCTTTAAAAGCCAAATTAGATCAGCCCTGGAAAAGCCTGAAGGTTGTGGGGGCTGTGGTCCAAAAACTCCAGTAGGTACTCTAGAAGGGACTTAAGGGTAAAGGAAAAAATCATTTAGGGCTGATATATTAATGACAGCACTGCTGGACGTTGAGGGTTTGAGGGAAAAGATAAAATTTGCCCCTCTTTTTTGTTGTAGGGAACCTGGGACGTCCCCTCCTTGGAGTTTCTTGGAATAGGTTTTCCGTCAATATGAAATTTAAATTTACTGTCTTTGGCCCAGTGCATTCCTCTGTGGCAGAAAGCGCAAATTTTGGAGGTTTTTTATTAGCCTTCTTAGGGCAGTCCTCTTTTAAAAACGGTTTTTATCTCCACATGTAAAGCATCCTTCATTTCTCTTTTTAAAATGTGTTGGCATTGTTTTTCAGCTAGTATTTGCATCTTTTACGTTTTTGATCCTAGATTGTGACAAGCCTTTATATAATCAATAATAATCCTAGTCTGACAAATTGAAGCTATAACTCTTTGAAATTTCTGATATGCATTCTCATAAGCAAGTAATTTCTCTAGCTTTTTTTTTTTTTTTTTTTTTCGTTTCGTCTCCGATTACAGTATGGGAAATAGCAGCTTCTAGTCTAGCTTAAAAATTAATGTAACTTTTCATTAGGTTCCAACAAAGAGACTTTTGGAGTTGCGACTCTTTGCAGAGGAGAAGCATTTGGAGCAGCCAGGGCAGGGCTAGCAAGAAAACTTTAAGATATTTTGTATTGTTTTCATTGAGCCTTTTGTAACGTTTAATCATTTAATTTATATGTATATAATAAGTGTTTTGTCTGTTGTTGAATATTGGAAGGGTTAGAATATACCTTGAAATGGCAGAATTACAGCTTTAATAAGAGCTCATAGGGGCTAGATATCCATTAGAAGGGTTTTTCCTCCTTTGGCTGCTCATTTAACATTATCTTTGACACGGATCCAAATTTATAAGTCAAAACTGCATTTATCAGGAAACTAAGGATTATGTTCAACTACTGTTTGAAGGCAAGGCTCTATTCATTGGCATGAAACCAGAAGTCCCTGAAATGTAAAGAAGTGGTGAAGTAAAGTAGAAAATTAATGGGGCAGGCCAGCCTTTTAACCCATGCCTTAGTACTTACAGACCTCAATATGTCCATGAGTCACTCCACCTGATATAACACGTATAAAAGTGTTCCTGTTCTTTGGCCGCATTTGCTGGGGTCCTTTAATGGACTGGATTCTTGTGGTACGGAGTTGGCGATCAGAAAGTAAAAGAGAGAAGGAGGCTATCCCCCTCGGTTTACACAGAGGACCAATATTGTCCTGACACAGGGCTTGCATCACTCACCAAGGTACCAGGCGCCCTCTGAAGGGGGTCGTAGAAGCCCGGTAGAAAAGTGAGCACGACGGGTCTCCATGCTCCAGAGAGTCAGGTAGAAAAAGATAGAGAGAGAGAGAAAATGAAACAGAGAGAAAAAAAAAAAAAAAAACCAGGGTACCTAAGCTCTAATGGAGCAAAGGTGCTTTAATGATTTTTCTATGTGTATATACAGGCTGCAGTACAAGAAACTTCTTTCGGGAATGATAGAGTTCAGCAAACCAAACAAACGGCAACGGTTCCCAAGGGAACAAGGAGTAATATTAGTCACACGGTCAGCAGACAATCCATATCTCAAGAAAGGGGAAGGGGACAAAGCAGTTTTGTCTTAAATTGTTGCTCTGCTGAACTTGGTGTTCGTCTGGAATTTGGACAGTGTTCTCCGGGATTCTCTGTTTTTGTTTAAAGGAAGTCAAGCCACTTCTCGTGTTTGATGGGGAATTCGGGATGGCTCTGGAGCACATGCAGGGGAATCTGGACTCATCTCGAGTTGATTTGCAGAACACGAAGCCCTTTCGTGTTGCTGCGGTGACATCAGTGTCCCTCTAGACTTGTGACAGTGTTCTTGGAGACTCTCTGGAGTTCCATCCAGGACGTCCAAGCTCCTTTCGTGTTTGATGTGGAACCAGGAAATTCTCTGCACCCAATGCAGGGGAATCGGACCTCATCTGGCGGCGAGGGGGACGCCTCGCCGTTTTCCTCGACATGCGGCGGGACCCTGGGGTATATTCTCGAGTTAGGACTTGGATGTCCCTTAAAAATTCGAGTTTGTTCAGCAAAGTCAGGACTCATGTCTAATTGCGAGGGACACCTCGAGATTCTCATCGATGCTTGGCAGGGCAATAGGGATGCCTCTTTAGGTGAGACTTGAGACCCAGTGTTCCTTTCAGTTCCCACAGTGATTGTCGGATTCCTATCAACATTTAAGAGGAGTCAGGCTTGTTGTCCTTTTGACGCATTGAACTCAAAGTTCCTCTCGAATTTTCAAGGGGATATGAGGCCTCCTGTCGAGATAAGGCGGGGACCTATGGCTTTCTCTAAAGTCTCTCCACAGGGGATTCCAACATCCCTTCATCTTGGGAGATGAAAGACTAGCCTGCATTCAAGTCACTGGAGGGAAATCCGGCCATATTTCGAGTCACGACATCTCGGTGTTCATTCCACTTGAGGCAGCAAACTCAGGGTCCCTCTCACATAACTATAGCTAGGAGAGGCCTCCTTTTCAGGTGCTTGTGGAAAGTTGCATTCCTCTTGGGTCAAAAATAGGGAATCAGCTCTCACCTCGCGATGATTTGGGGTACCCAGAGCTTTTCTTTAGTTGGTGTGCTGAACATGGTGTTCCTCTGGACTATACTTTACTTTTCTATAGCAAGCATGAAATATCATGTATGTTAGCATTTTATAGATCATTTAACATATTTATTAAATCATATTATATTGTATAAACTTCCATTCCAGTACAAATATATATTTATATTCATTAACAACTCCAAATCTCTTCTGCTCTTCTGCAAGAAAATCCCCTTGTAAGAGTAAGCCAATTTTCAGCAATTAACGCTTTAAAATCCTAATTCATTTTGAAATAACCCAGCCATTCAACAAACTTCTACCACATAGTTCAGCACAATTCAAGCAACCTAAGTCACTCTAATCCCAAGAGACCATTCCAGATTATAGAGAACAGATAATTTTATCGAAAATACAATTTTTATTCGTAGAGCTTATCTAAATGTTTTCATCTCATATATATATAAAAGTTACCTTTTTTTGACAACCGTATCTTACCCCAAGCCAAGGCATAACAAAAGTATTATATAATGTTGATGACTCAAGTCATGTCCCTACTAGATTAACAAATAATTATATTGAAATCACATTCACAATTAAATAATCATTATACCCAACATTAAACATCCTTCAGTTCATGTAAAGCTGAATCCAAACAGAACCCATTAACTCCACACTATCTAAAAAACGAAAACATACATTGAGACATAGATCATTTTAGATACATAGACATAGTTCCCCTTATGAATTTAAAATATCTTTTTGATTTATTTATTATCTTGAGCTCCATCAATTTGCTCATTGCTGGACTCCTAGATAGAGTGGGCGGTGTATCCCAAGGACAAGGTAAGAGTTAACTTAAGGTTTTCTTTTAGGACTATTTTTGTTTCACAGGCAGAAATAGAGTTCCTATATATATATATATATATATATATATATATATATATATATATATATATATATATATTAACAAGTTAACATTTCCTTTACTACACGTGCATCAAGTACCGATTTTGCAATTTCAATAGAGATTATATTTTCGTCAGTTTTCAGTGGAGACTAAAGAGTATCACAGCCATTCAGTGTCAAAAAAAAAACCTTTCCTTTTTTGTAGCTAAAGTATATTATTAATGATATATGAATGAGGGAATTTTTGTCACATAGGACGTAAAGCCTTGGCTACAATATTTTGAAACATTGTAGGACTATTATGGAGATGGCAATGGAACCCTATTTCAGTACTCTTGTCTGAGGAATTTAAGGGTGAGGGGAGCCTGGTGGGTTGACATCTATGGAGTCGCATAGTGAAGTACACGACTAAAGTGACTTAGCAGTAGCAGTAGCAGGAATTTTAAGCATAATTTGAGGTAAGATAGTGTACTGAAATCTTTTAAGAGGCCCGATATGATCAGGATAAGGGAGAGATAAAGTTAGTCTCTCCCGGTCTAAAGGGTGTAAAGGAATTAAAAAAATCAATCTTGTGAATCAATAATAAGAATGGGCCAATTTTGAGGAATAGCAATGGGATCTCTAGTTACAATGCAGCCCCCGGTTTCAAAAAAGAATTAACATTTTCAAACTCTGATAAAGACACCATTTGTAATATTTCCTTTGTATAACAAAAATAGGAGAGTTCCAAAAAGAGCAAGATGCTTCAATATGTTTTCATTTTAATTGTGTGTTTATAAGTTCTTTATTAGCTTGTAATTTTTCTTTGTAAGTGCCATTGCTTTGTCTAAATAGGCTCATAAATTTCCTCAGTTATTTTAATAACTGTTTTGTTTGTAAAATGAGCAGTGGCCCCTAGGAAAAATGTGAATGTATATCTGAGTTTGCCATTGCATAAGTAAGTCCCTTCCTATTAGATTAAGGGGTGCATTTATCATATAAGGTCTTAGTGTTGCAGGTTGGCATTTTGGTCTATCATATGTGTAGATTTGAATATTTTGATAAATTTCTTGTAATTTGGCTTGAGAAATTCGTGCAATTTGGCAAGAGACCTTTTGTATAGGTCAGGATTTGGGCCAAAATAGTTTGGAAATAATAATATTAGACCCAGTGCTGAGTGGTCCAGAAAATCTTTTACCATTAATTTTTATACATATTTTTGGTCGGACATATTTAAATAACAATGATGTCCCTACAAATTGCTTTTGATCTGTATTACCAAATCTGCCTCTCGGTACATTAGTAGAGAAGTTAATAGAAGTGTAAGGCAAAAGAAGTAATTGAGCAATTGTGTCCCCC